>BCGL01000007.1:225536-283510 GCA_001599255.1 Wenyingozyma succiphila | reverse complement strand
CATACTAACTTACTTGCAGGAATAACTAATAGAAAGAGCTTGCTTATTTGTCCCTAAGTGAGCTTTTTGCTATGTTACTAACTACCATACTAACTCTTTTGCAGCAACAATAGGGATGGGAATAGCTTACTTGTTTGTCCCCAAGTGAGCTATTGGCCATGTTACTAACTTCTCTTCTGCAGTAGCAACTGAACAGGTCCTTGTTAGCGTGCGGGTACGAACTTGGCCTTGTCTCTTGTTGCRACCAGCCTCTTCTTTGGAGAGATTCGATTCTTGGAGAGTTGAATYTCTCCACCCACACCGGTGGCGGAGACTAGTTGAAATGAACGTGGTAGTAGCAGTTCGCTGTTTTCTTAATGACAATTTTAATGTCTGGGCGTCACCCCTACTGCCATTGCCGTTTCGTAAGTCTACACTCCAAAACTGGCTACACCCCTCCCTTGGGTTCAGGGAAGGGAAACTATTGCCAATTTTTGGTATGTTACCACATCAGAAAATGTCGCGCGTGTCGCGGTTGGGCCCTAAGAAAAAATCACTATTCATCTTTTGTGAACACTTCCTTACACCGTTCACATACATTAGCATTCAATTCCAAGAAATAATTGATGTTTCTTGTATTTTTATGCATCTTTACACCATTTGTAGTAGTTAAGACTTCAGTAAATTCTTATGAATTAATATTGTCTGCTGAATATGGGATTCCAGTACGTATCACTATGTTCATAATACATGAAATCACTAAAGCTTTCGGAATACTGAGACATGGCCCCATATGAGTTATTCTACTCAATTTAAGTTATCTTGAATTGGGATATTTAATACTTCCCGAAGTATGTAAATTTAAATTTTGCTCATTCAGTAGTATTCCCGAGAGACGAGACTAGTAGTAATTGTCATTCTTAAACAGACGGATTTCTATCAATATTAATAACCCTGTACTCCCCTCTTAGTGATTAGAGTATGAAATACAGCTCAAAGAAGCAATTTGTGATTTTCCCATGATAGGAATCTTTGGTTTAGTGGTAAGAAATGACTTTCACAACAAACCTCATGTTGTATTGTTTACATATCTAAACACCGCCAAACTTGTAAAGTCGTAGGGTTTTAATTTTTTTGTTCTGGTTCTTTTCCTTATTGACGAAAGAATATTTATTATACAAGATTCTGCTTTATCGGTTAAGTAATATGTAGCCAGCAAAATGATCAGAAAGTTTCCCCTGATTTATTACTCCAATAGTCTCTGCGCGTCTGTTTATCAACAGCGTTGTTCTCTGATGTAGGGTTCACTTTACGTCTCTTTTGGTTATTTAGTTCAGCCTCACTGTCTGAATCATCATCAGAGCTCTCTTCTTGTTGTTGTTGAACTTGTTCAGTTGGGTCATAACTATCATCTTTATCTTCTTCATCTTCAATTCCCATGATTTCGTAAACATCCTTTTGTGTGTCTTTGTCTTTGATACTTTTTACAGGATCAGACTTCTTCTTGGTATCTGGTTTAGTAAAATTCTGGGACTTATTATAAAGTCTTTGCATCTCATCATATTCCTCATCATGACCATCTTCATCATCAGAACTGCTACTAACTGAAACTTCCGAGAAATATTCCTCTGGCTCCACAATTTCCTTATTATACGCCTCTGTGCTCGCAGCTCTACTGACGACATGCTCCAGTGCTTCGTTGACGACAGATTCTCTAGCATCTTCGAAATCACGTTGCTTTCCATTATAGCGAATGATACTACCTAGAATTGATTGGCCAAGCCTTTCTTTGTATGTAGCCGCATGCATCTGATAACATTTATTGCTGAGAAGTTCAAATGCACCACCAAAAGCTCTTTTCACATCTCGCAAATTGAAAGTTCCGCGACTGATATTATTACTATCATCACGAGGATCTTGAATAGCAAGAGAGAAAGGATTTCTGGTATTTAATTGTGGGTTGTTTCTTCTGTGAATATAATGAGGAAGATTATTCGTAAATGCAATTGCAACATTATCATATCCGTAATTATAACCGTATAATTCGAAGAATTCTATTAACAAGACTCCCAAATTCTCCATGGGATCAATGGACTTCGAAACTATCCTTGGATGTAACTTGAGAAACGAATAAACAAGGCAAATTGTGGCAAATCCACCCAATCCACCTGTATGTACAACATTGAGTCTTCTAACGGCCAGGAACTGCTTCACCACTAAAACCAACTCTCTCAAACCAGGAGTGGTTTTCAACCATTCTATTATATCTTCTGCCGCCGTAATACCATTTGTACGTTCAAAAGAAACATCGATATGTATTTTTGTCTTGGGATCGACAAATTTGATAATTGGAACTTTAGCCGATGCAATTGTTTCAATATGGATTCCCAATTTCTTATTACGTAAATAAGATGACAATTGGTACAATGAAGATTTGTTATCATACTTGTTATTTCTAGCTTTTGACACAATTACCATGTCAATATCCGACCCAGGAAGATATAAATCTGTGGCAAAAGAACCAAAACAACGAACTTGACAATCGGGCCACATAGCAGTGATTTGCCTTCTCAGTTCTTGAACAGTTTCATTTCTTGCCTTGATTTCCTCTGCAGCAGGTGATATATATTTCACGAAATCTTTGATTTCCATTGTAAGCCAATCCGAGATCTCAATTTGTTTTGAATGATCATTGTTTTGTATCCAAGGATATTGCTTATTTAAAGCAGTGCCCGGTTCTCGACTGGGATAGTATTCAGTTTCATCATTGCTCAGATACTCATTTTCATCATCACGATTGTCATAATCGACCAAATCATCTGTATGCTCAACCTCATCGTCATATAAATCGCTGTCTTCTTCTTTGTCATCTTCCTCATCTTCAGAGAACTCAAATCCAATGAAATCTGCATTTCCAGTAAGTTCATTTTTCTCCCCTCCGTCGTCAACAGCACCTTTCCCTGTGTCTTCTTTTCCTTCATCGCTCACCGAGTCACCATCATCATCTTCCTCTGAGTCCTCGTCATTTATCACAAGAAGATCAGGATCTTTTGCTTCACGGTCTTCTTTGTCTTGCTCGGATTCAGATACTTCGCTCTCCGAAGCCGAGGAAACCACCACTATTTCATCCTCATAATCATCAGCGATATTACTGTTCACTCCTCTAAGCGACTGGAATGAATTCTGCCGCTGCTGGTGGTGCTGGAGCTCAAGGTCTTCTTGTACGTTCTGCTTTTGCTGTTTGTTATCTTTACGCTTGGCTTTAGACTTCTTGTTCTTCACCTTGAACGCGGACCCCTTGTAAGAAGGGGGCTTAAACGGGAGAGTCCCGCTGACGCGGTTATTATTTTTGTCGGCTGCTTTCCGCTTTCCCATCGGTCGACCAGTCTTCTCAAAAGCTCCACAATTCAGGGCAAAACTCCTTCTCTGGATCATTTGCATTTCAACTTCAAAAAAGTCTTACCTTAATACAGAAGAAAACCTCAGTATATTTTTTTTCAGCACAACACACCCGCGCACCGACAAGATCACAGAATTTGAAGAAGAATTTCGAGATTCAACAACAAAAAGGGGGGAGTTCGAAACCCCGGTGGGGCGTAGAGAGTTGATTTATGGTTATTTGTGACTAGAGGTATTGGAACTGATTTGTTAGAGCCATCCGTCGGTAAAGTCATGAGCTCGTTGATCCCAATTGGGGCGCCAGACGATGCTGTGCGGTATTTGCTGGATCAACTTGCCGTTGGCGATCCCGTCGAGGGGACTACTTTGGTTGAACTGTGGGATATTCTTGGAAACCGTACACAACAAAGGGAAGAAGAGGTCGACGCGTTCACCAAAAAGCTGGTTTGGAGATGGCTACTGGACAATGACGATTTCCAGGTACTGGACGCGAATGGTGATGAGATCACGGATAGAGATACCTTGAAATCGCTGGATAAAGTGCCTCAGGATGTGAAACTGAAGGTCTCTGATGATAGGCAATCTTTATATTTACTTGGAGTCACGAAAGCTAATAATCCTATTGGCTCATACCCATATACGCTTTTGAGGTACATTACAAAAGCTGGCAAAGAGGGTATTACATCACCCGAGCTGATTAAAGCAACTGGTCAAGATGCCAGAAGCTTGACTGGCCGTCTACAGACACTTGAAGACCACCACGCAATACAAAAGTTCCCCATTATCGTGGATTCTATGTCCACAAATCTTTTAGTGAGTCGGAGATTTGTTGATGAATTCAAGAGACACCACCAGTCAGGTTCAGGCTCCGGTGGTGCTGAAAAAGCTTTCAGCAAGATCAATATCGCAAGGGAAATCATAACAAAGTTGAAAAGGGCACCAGATGGTATTCGTGCACCTTTTGATTTGAGAGATGAATTGGATATTGGTGGGAAAAATATAACTAGACATTTTACTACTATAGTAAGAGCATTGGATCTAGGGGGCTATTTGCGGTTTTGCTCAGTAGAGCATGAAAAATATAAGAAGAAATTCGCTGGGATACAATATATCAGTGATTTACCAAGGGAGTTTCAATCATCGCACCTCGATGCTTTGATTGAGAAAGTTTACGAAGAGTTGAAAACACGAGTCAAAGTGGAAGTCGATCCAGAGGAAGAACTGGATGATGTGGTGGCTGCTAGTGCCAGTTCCAGTGCCAGTGCTAGTGCAAGTACAGGTGCTGCTGACTTCGACAATGCAGGTCAATCTGAGATTCCCAGAGTGAATCTGATCTTTCCATATCAAAACCAGACCCTGGATATAGTGAAGAGACAAGGAAGTGCAGGGATAGTTTCAACAGAGTTGGCCAAGATTTTGACAGGCGAACATTTTGCCAAATCTTTTATGAAGTTTTCACCTTACTTCACATCAGAGAAAGTCGTACCGCAAAAAGGTGATTACACTATCATTAAAGGGTCAGATGTTAAGGGTAAGTTCAAATTTTTCAGATTTGTTCATCAAACAGAATTCCTACGTTCGAAAAATTTGCCAATTCCTAATTATAATGATGACAAATTTCCTAATGGTACAACTGATAAATCTATATCCCTTTTAAACATCAGCACACGCAATTATACCAAGTTATCTTCTTTGAGGCTGATCCCTCTCAAATTTCCTGATGGTTCCTTCCGACTTTGGTGGCTTGGATACAAAGGAAAATTACTCACTCATGAAGCAAATCGTGCTAAAGCCGCTTACAAGGCAGTCAAAGAATTCACTTTGACTCCTGATGATGGGTCTGAAGAGCTGACTGTATCATTGGACAAGAAAGGTGTTTCTACTAAAGGCAAAGAAAAGAAGAAGAAAAATCAAACCAACCAAAAGAATGGTGCCAAAAATGTTGTCGCTCATGACAATAAAGATATCGTTACAGTTGATGACGAACCTGTCTTTGTTAAAGAGACACCAAGTCTTATAAAATTTGGTCCTGATCGAGAGGAAAAGTTATTAGAATATGTGGACAAAGAGCGTGCAATCGTTTTGGATACGAATTTTGCGTTCGTGTTCAAGGAGTATCTCAAGGCTGAGTTCCTACCAGATAGAAAGACATTACTGAGGGATATTCACTCTTTGCAAGCACGTGGTCTTGTAGATCTTCAAACTGTGTCAACTACATCAAGAGCCAGCGATGTTCTTGTTGTTAAGTCAAGACGTAACAGACCTTTAGCAGAACAGACAGATCAACTAATTAGGGATTTATCGCGTCCAAGGATTTTCCAGTCATTCAAAGGTGTTACTACAATGAGGAATATATCGAACAAACCAATTGTGAATACAAATAAAGTTCACTTTTACAATACTCCAAAGATGTTGACAGAGAGCCTCAGCTTGAAAGACCGCCGTAAGAGCAAAATTCTCACTATCAAGCAAGAAGTTGAGAACCAAGTTGATTTATCATCCTCAGCTCCAAGTTCAGTACTCACAGATGAACAAAATGGTAAGAAAAGACGGAAGAAACTGAAAGATATCAAGACGGCCGATGAGGGACAAAGTGATCTATTACTTTCTTTTATCAGAGAGAAGAAGAGAAAGAAGGTGGCCATTTCTAGAAAGAAGAAAGATATCAGCGGCACTAGAGTGAGCGAAACCTCTGGTGGCAATGGCGGCGGTGGCTTGAAGAAAAGCAGATCATCAGTGAGGGCTACAATAAGTGATGTTATGTTATTAGTGCGAGCCATTACAATAGTGCAATCACTGTCTCCACATTCAGGAATAGACTGGCCGTCAGTGGTTCAATTGTTCGATAAATCTCGAGGGTTCACACCTGATCTACTGAGAAAGCAATGGGCTAGACTGAGGAAAGTGGTTGGTCAGAAAGTGTTGCAACAAACTCGAATTAGTTGGGAAAAAATACTGCTCAAAGCTATTGAAGAAGGAGACGTTAAAAAAGATGATTTGATAGATTTCAACGTTGATTATCTGATTGATATATGGAGAAAACATGATGATTTTGAACTGAATTCCACAAACACTTTACAAGGGGAGTCTTTGTTTGAAGATATTGAGGATAATTACAATGGTAGTCGCTTTGTGCTGGATAGTGAAGATTTCTACAAAGAGCCAGTATCGCTAATCGAGAGAGAATTACAATATGATACCACTTCATTTTCTTATCCAATAGATGATGAACCCGAATTGGAGGATCCCAATGATCCTCGTGTGAATTTGAAGATCACATTAAAAGCATTATTTGCAACAAGTCCCGCAAAATTTAATTCTGATAAAGTGAAAGTATTACTATCTGAGATAGATGAAGAAGAATCGAAGAGTGTCATCGATGATCTAGAAAACAACAAAGAAATTGCATTTTTGGGAACTGATTCAGCAATAAAATTTGCACTCACAGAACGATCTTTAAGTTTATTAGAGTCCAAATTCGATCGTAAGATGTTAGAAGATGCAGCAAGTATTTTTGAAACGTTGGAGAGTCTTTCCATTAATAATAAAGGTGTGATATTATCACCCGTTACGCCAAGTGGCTGTTTTTTCACAATTTTCGATCTTGCAGCGAGAAATTTACTCAAAGTGACTAGAATTGATCAGCAACAAGAAGATCTTACGAAAAATTACTCAACTAGGGAATCCGATAAGACTAAACTCGAGAGTGATTTTATTCTCAGTGATTCACTGGCCAAAGATTCCGATCTCGATGAAGCCATTGACACCGTTCCCATCCCACTTGGACGTCCATGTAGTAGGATCTGGATCGACTTACAAGGAGATCTGAACACTTGGATTTGGATTAGAGCTGTTATCGTCTTATTACAGACCATTGCACACCGTCCCGGAATCCCATTCACCTTGCTCGCGCAAAGACTGTCTCCATTGTTCGCTGGTTTCGAAGTCAGAGAGATCTTGGACTGGCTCGAGAGGAAGAACAGCATCAGAAGATCACATTACGATGGCTACTGGGTTCAACCAAGATGGTATTTGACGTTGAATAGATAAATAAACACCCAAATGTAATGAAATGAGAGTGAGTCAAATCAAATCAAAGGCCAGGAT
Source organism: Wenyingozyma succiphila (assembly GCA_001599255.1). NCBI lineage: Eukaryota > Fungi > Ascomycota > Pichiomycetes > Pichiales > Pichiaceae > Wenyingozyma > Wenyingozyma succiphila. The sequence goes on along the minus strand of BCGL01000007.1, from coordinate 276,025 downwards.
CAGATCGACGGGCCGATCGACGCACAGATAATGCAAAAGGAGGCTTTTAAGATTCCCGATCAGCTTTTAAGATATCTATGAGTAATAATAATTTATAGTTTATTTAAATGTGGATGTATCACTGAAGAGATAAGACCAGTCAAAATGGTATCACTACCATCGTGCGTGCCACGTATTTTAACTAAGCCATTGGTATTTCTAGGTGCGTGGGTGATAATATCCAGTATACTCCCGCATCTAATCTATAAACTATTAATAGCAGGCAAGAGAGAATCGCCGTTGTTCGGTGGTGATTCGTACTATTCAGGGAATGGAGAAGGTTCAGTGCTGTATGAGTTGAATGGCAAGGAAGTCACGAGGAGTAATCTCACCAACTCGGACGTTTTCCTGGTGATAGCGCATCCCGATGACGAATCTATGTTTTTTGCACCAACACTCATAGAGTTGAATAAAAAATTATACAATAACGATATTTACATTGTTTGCTTCTCTGAAGGGGATTTCGATGGATTAGGACATATACGGAAAGATGAGATAATAAGAAGTGCTGAAGTACTGGGAATTCAGCGAAATCATGTAATTGTCTTGCAATATGAAGACAATATTGAAAAAAAATGGGATTCTAATGATATCTCAAATACATTGGATGACATAATAACGACCAAATTTTCAGATTTATTCAAACATGAGGAACTTATTGTGCTAACATTTGATGAATTCGGGGTTTCAAATCATCCAAATCATATTTCTTTGTTCCATGGAGTGTTAAGTTGGAGTTCAAATTCGAAACAATTGTCCAAGTACTGGAACACAATAAGTATTTGGAAATTGACTACATGGCCATTATACTCGAAATATACATTACAAATCACTACGAATCTAAATATTTTAACACGACTCGCCGAGAGAGTCTATGATTACAATGGAAACGTTAGAGATTTTGTGTCTAAATTCTCTAAATTGAATGAACTTTGGAATCAATGGTGGGTTTACACTGATGGAGAAAATCGACCTGTTAAAATCAAGATCTTTAGTGATTTGGGTGCTTGGTTTGTCACGATGAGCTCAATGACACATGCACATTATTCACAAATCGTATGGTTTAGATGGTTTTGGTTGTTACTCAGTAAATATATCAATACAAACGAGTTACAACTAGTCACTGTACACAATACCTAGATACATCATTGCATTCTTATTCTAAAATTGGGCTCAAAACCCAAAAAAATTATCATCATCATCGTCATCATCGTTAAACTTTGTATTTTGTTGCTGTGGTGGCACTTTTTTAATCCATCGCTTTTGAAATTTTTGTAATTTAAAACTCAAATAATTATTCATCTTTGAATCTAATGAGTATTCATCGATAAGTCTTTGAGCATCGTAAAACCTTTGTAATTGAGAATATCTTGTCAAACAAACGTTCAAATAACTAAAGTACAAGTTATAGTTATATTGGGATTCTCGAAGATTCTTAGAATGTGCAGGATTTGTAACAAAGTTTTTCAAAATTGGTAGATATTCAGATATGGAATTCAAAGAACCATAATTCAATCTTAATCTTGCCGTATTTCTTTTAGTGAAGTCTGAAAGATTCAATTGTTGTTCTATAAGATCAAACACTTGTTGACCAACTGGGAAATCACTTTTGATTTCTTCTTCTGTGGCTCCAGATTTCCAGAGTGACGTTTGTATATCTCTTAAAGCATTGACAGAAACCAATCCTATTGTCTTCAATAACTTCGTAGAGTAAGATGCAACTTCTTTAGTTGTCAATGGGTATTCTTGGATGAGTAAATTGTTGATTGAAATTGCAGTTTCAATTTCTTCAAATTTTTCATATGCTAATAATATTGATCTCAATACCTGAGATGTGGGGAAATCGAAATCTCCTTTTGTCAAAAATTTTTGAGGCTTTATTGTTATTTGTAGATCATTATTATCATTTCCACGATTGACTATTACTCCCCAAAAAGTTTTCAAATAGGTATCTAAAGCTTCTTTGTCATTCAAAGTGGCACAAGCGAGTATAAATGATGAATGTATAGATGTGTCAAGCTTGATCTTCATATCAACAGCATTTTGATAAAAAGCTGGTAACGTTTTGGCATGGTGTTTATATTCATAATTCTCGATGTGCGCAAGGGATAAGTTACGACCAAAAGTCTTGAGTCTTAATCTACCAACTTTCCAAGTATCTAAATTCGTTCCTGCCAATAAATCCAATTTGGATGAGAATCCGTATTTCGTCAAATGAACAGGAGATATCACAGAAGAAGAAGAATTAGAAGAGGCTTTTGCAAAAAAATCATTGGCAAAATTGTTTTTCTTAGAATTGATCTTAAATTCCCATTCTTCGAGTAATTTTATAGCTGGTTCAAAATCCAGACTATCCATATGCAACTTGAGTAGATTTTCATAGTCCTGGGATGTAAATCTGTAAAATTTAGAGGTCTTGAATGTATTTATCAATGCGACAGATCTCGTATAGAATTGTCGTTTCTCTTGTGCGGCGTCAAGGACATTCAAATCTTTTTCACCTTTGATCCTAGATGCATACCTCTGCTCACGAGCGAATATGTGTGCCAACGAATGGTTGAAAAGAGCCAGTCTTTTTATGATCAATGCAATATCAAGACTCGAGAGTGTTTGAATCAAAATTGGCAATTTTGGGCGGTAAGCCGATAATAACCTATAGAGATCCAGATTTGTCTTCGAACCCCTGGCCAACAATGACTGTATTTGAGTGACCACGTCACCGACCCAGGCATCTGACTGCTGGGCCGTTTGTGCAGAGGATGCAGGAGACCGGGGCCCCGTATGGATTTCATCCAATTTGGAGAATACTTCCTTGTTGAGTATATCGGAGAACGATCTGGCTGTATAACGGAACGGGGAGACTGTGGAGTGCAGGGTACGCGGAGCAGTACTTGCACCTGCAATTGCACCTGTACCACTGCCTTGTAGCTGGCCATATACCTTGGCGAGTGATTCGTAGTTCTTGGACCGGAGGTCTTCTGGGAGCTTCTGCACGAGGGACCACTCGGCAGTGGCCAGGCCTCTGCGCGGGCCTCTCTGGCTCTGGCGCCCGCCGAGCGATTGCACGTCGGCCGTCGGCACCGGCACTGGTCGCACCCTCTTCAACACGAGGCTCATCGTGGCAGCTCAAACCAAATCTACAGAACAGATCAAACAAGTACTTCAATTCTAACAAGGCATTTTGCTTTACTTCAATAAATTTCAAACAAGAAGGAAAAAAAAAAGGTCAACGAAGTATGGACGGGGCCGATCGACGCGACTTTCCAGAGTGAAAAATTGGGAAATATCTAAATTAGGGTCTAAAAGTCGATTTCTGTACCCCAGTTATTTTTGATGGCCGTTTGCAAGACGGCGTTTCCGACAGAGACGTCCATGATGGCGAGCCCGACCAGCTTGGCCAGCACGTACTTGGCGCCTGGAGCTGGGGCGATGTGGTAGTTGCCGTTGTAGAGCTCGCTGATCTCGACGAGCGAGTCGGCGCCGATCCCGTTTTGGATGAGCTCACCCGCTTCCAGGAGACAGTGCTCTGTGGAATCCACGATGATTCTGTTCTGCGGGTGCTCTGGTGAGAGCACTAGGTCTTTGATGAGAGCGCCTTCGACTTCTGCCATGTGGGGCTTGTAAGACCCGATAACACCGATGAACACACGTCTTTTGTCGTTCAGAGCAAACAGGGATTTCGTGATGAGCGGCTGCGTGCTTGGAATGCACCCAAATACGACACTGGCCCTTGCAAACTCTTGTTGCAGTTGTGAATCACCGGTTGTCAAATCGAGTGCCTCAAATTTGACTGCATGCCTTTGAGACTCAAACTCCTGCGTCAGCTCATCTACCAGGATTTGCGCCTTTGCCAAAGTTCTATTGATGACAATAACTTTCTCGAATCTCGAATTGTAGAGCTGCAGAGCCAATCTTATATGCCAATAAGCCTGCTGACCCACACCGTAACAGACCAGAACACTATTTTCTGCATCTTGCTGGTCAATTGCCTTGACAAGTGCAAGACTTGTCGCCAATGCCGTCCTGAAAGCAGTCAACGTACTTGCATTTAAAAAACCTAAAGCTTCCCCATTATTCTTGTCCAAAATCGTCGTAACACCTTTGAAGCCTTCTTTAGACCCCGTAAGTGCCTTGACGCCTATGGTGGCGCCCGTGGATGGCATGAATATGTGCAAGGCTGTATCGGTGCTTGTCACAATTCTCTGAGGTATTAAAGAATGGTCTTTGCCATACTCTTCAAGAGCGTCCACCAGCACACGCTGATACTCAAGGAGCTCTTCTACAGAGAGACCCTTTAACAGCGTCTCGATGACCTTGTCCGATATCACTCTGACCATTCTGTTGCTCTGGGAGACACAATAACCCACAAAGAATAGGAATCATTTCCGTCTATTGATTGATCTGTATAAGAGTATAGAAGAGTAGAGTCAACGCGTCCATCGACGCGCCGATATTGAAAAATATGGAAATATCATCTCATATTCATCTTACGTGTAAATATGGAATATCACCGATTTCCTAAGAGTTTCAAGTATCTGTGATTCGGTAATATGAGCTCATTGAAGGAGAGGAAAGAGGAATTCGTTTCCAATTTGACCGGGAGCGATTCGCTTGATGTGTATATTGTGACTTCGGTTACATTGACAAGCTATTTTGCGTGGAATATACTCAAGTCCAAAACACACGTTTTTGATGGTAATCCATCTGCATTATCGTTTCTGCTAGACTATTTGCTGAATTGGGTTGGATTGCTTTTGTCAATTACATTGTACAGCGATAATGTCTGGCTGCTGACCATTCTCATATTGGCACCTGTTTTACTATTACTTGCAATTGGTTCCACAGACCACAAAAAACAGAAAAATTTGAGCACTCATGCTAAGAAAATATCAATTGCGAGTTTGGAGACAATTGATACGAAAGTTTTATTGCCCAAGAAGACTTTTGTCACGGTTTACAGGTCACAGATGATGGTGATTACTACACTGGCTATAATAGCGGTGGACTTCAAAGTGTTCCCAAGAAGATTCGCCAAGGTGGAAACTTGGGGTACAAGTATCATGGATCTTGGAGTTGGATCTTTTGTGTATGCAATGGGTACCGTTAGTGCAAGACAAGATATTAAAGATAGAATTGTGGGTAACAAAAGTATTGGAGTGTTGCATAAATTGAAACAAGTGGTACCAGTGGCCATATTGGGTTTAATTAGACTCATCAGTGTTAAGTCTATTGATTATCAAGAACATCTTACCGAGTATGGCAAACACTGGAATTTCTTCATAACTTTAGCCGTTCTACCGCTGTTCCCATCTATTAGAATCATAAGCCCCTTAGTTCAAAGTCTGATCGTGGCAATCGGTTACGAACTTGTGCTTGTAAATACAAATCTGCTAAAATTCATCGTATCCGATGGGGATACAAGAATTGGATTGATCAGCGAGAACAGAGAAGGTATCTTCAGTTTATTCGGTTATTTAAGTATCTTCTTAGCCGGTAAAGCCAGTGGTGGATACTTGCTGCCTTCGGTCGTTCTGCCCAATAACTTCTTTTCCCTCGGAGCCACAAGGCAAGAAACCATAAGATATTACGAGTCTAAAAAGACGACGACGACGACGACCAAATACAGATCCGGAGGTACTGTGACGCCTTTGAAAGGGCTGCTCATAACGGCGGCTTTCTACCACTTGGCATATTATGTCGTGGATACTTGCTATTCGTTGAGTGTTTCAAGAAGACTGGCGAATTTGCCCTATGTCTTATGGGTGATTGCCTATAACCAAACGTATCTAGCCGGCTACAAGCTGATCGAGTCGTATTTCGGAAACGACCAGCAACTGGTAGTTGACTCAGACCTGAAAAGTGCGTCTCGTGCAGCACCACCATCGGCAATCTCCAATACACTGACCTCCTTGTACAACAGAGGAACACCCAGAACGCTAGACGCCGTGAACACCAACAGCCTGACCATTTTCCTGCTGGCGAACCTCCTCACGGGGCTCACCAACATCACCGTCAACACCCTGGATGCCTCCGACGTCCAGGCCACGCTGATCCTGCTTCTGTACTCCACCACGCTCTTTGCAATTGCCCAGCTTCTGCAACATTTGGGCATAAAACTGAGATAAAAAGGATAAAATGGGGGTAAAAGTGGCATATTTGGGGACAAAACCCGCGCCCATCGACGCCGACAGTCGCGGTGGCGAAAAGAAAAAAAACCTCGATTTGAAAAGTTGGACATTTTTTTTGATCTCTTGTTAAATAGATACGTATTCCTTTATTACATTCAGAAGTGTACCGATTCAATCAACTTGAAAAAATGGCTAGTGATCTGGTGAATAACCCGAGCATCCAGTCGGCGCAGCTGCTGCGTCCGAAGCCGCTCCTTTCGAGACCTTATGTGTGGCCTTTTCTGATTGTGTATCCGATCTACTACCATATCTACTCCAATCATTATGATAAGTATATTGTTGGTAGTGAATGGACTTTTGTTTACACACTGAGTATTTTGTCGATCCACGCATTGATTTGGCTGTTGCCCCAATGGAATCTGGACATCAGAACAAAGTTCCAGTACGAGCCTCTGAAAGATGAGCAATTGGAACAAGCCAGCCACATTTTGGTCAAAGCAGCACCCAACTCCGGTGTTAGTGAAATCAGCGAAATTAATCGTGATATCGATGACGATAACGAATTATTAGTTTCCTTCTTGTACCAAAAGAGAAGACATTTATGGGAAGAAGAAAATGTTTACTTTTCCCCACCAAAATTCTTGATTGACGAAGAACCAAAATTGGCAGAATTACAAAATTCTAAAGGATTGTCTCATAAGAGGGATGATTTTTCTAAATTAGAAAGGGTTTATGGTAAGAATAGATTTGATATACCAATCCCAACTTTTCTTGAATTGTTTAAAGAACATGCATTGGCACCATTTTTTGTTTTCCAATTATTTTCAATTGCATTATGGTGTATGGACGAAATGTGGTATTTATCATTGATGTCATTATTTATGCTTGTATCATTTGAAGCAACCACAGTTTTCCAAAGAAGATCCACTATGACCGAGTTCCAAAGTATGGGAATTAAACCTTATGATGTCCATGTTTTCAGGGATGATAAATGGGTTAAAATTTCAACACAAGATTTATTACCTGGTGATGTAGTAAGTGTTACAAGAACCAATGAAGAAGATGCTATACCATGTGATTTAGTTATTTTGGATGGATCTGCAATTGTGAATGAAGCCATGTTAACCGGTGAATCAACTCCATTGTTGAAAGAATCGATCAAATTAAGACCTCCTACAGATGCTTTCCAACCTGAAGGTTTAGATAAGAATTCATTATTACATGGTGGTACATCATGTTTACAAGTTACAGCACCAGTTGAATCGGAATCAAGATACCCAATTGCACCAGATAAAGGTGCTGTGGCAATTGTGACAAAGACAGGTTTTGAAACTTCTCAAGGTTCATTGGTTAGAGTTATGATTTTTTCAAGTGAAAGAATGAGTGTTGCTAATAAAGAAGCATTTTTCTTTATTTTATTCTTATTAGTTTTCGCAATCATTGCATCATGGTATGTTTGGGTTGAAGGTACAAGAATGGGTAGAATTCAATCCAAATTAATCTTGGATTGTATTATTGTTATTACATCTGTGGTTCCACCTGAATTACCAATGGAATTAACCATGGCTGTTAATTCATCTTTAGGTGCATTGGGTAAATTTTATGTTTATTGTACTGAACCATTTAGAATTCCATTAGCTGGTAGATTAGACGTTTGTTGTTTTGATAAAACAGGTACATTGACAGCTGAAGATCTTGTATTTGAAGGATTAGCAGGTTTTAATCCAAAAGATAATAGAAGTTTATTAAAGCCAAATGATCCTAAAGATGCCGAATTGATTCCACTTGATGCTATAGATGTCTTGGGTGCTGCTCATGCTTTGGTTAAATTGGATGATGGTGAAGTTGTTGGTGATCCAATGGAACAAGCAACTTTAAAAGCTTCAAATTGGCAATTGGGTGAAACTAAAGATACTGTAGAAAGAATTGGTGAAAAGAATAATAATCATGCAAAAAAATCAAATAAAAAAATTAAGATTTTAAGACGTTTCCAATTTAGTAGTGCTTTAAAGAGATCAAGTTCAATTGCTAGTGTTATTGGTGGTACTGGTAATAATCATGCTAAAACTCTTGTTGCTGTTAAAGGTGCTCCAGAGACAATTCGTGATATGTTATTGGAAATACCTGAAAATTATGATGATGTTTATAAATCTTTTACTAGATCTGGTTCAAGAGTCTTGGCATTAGGTTTTAAATATTTGGAAGATAATATTACACATCAAAAAGTCAATAATTTACAAAGATTGAAAGTTGAAGATGGTTTAAAATTCGGTGGATTTATTGTATTCCATTGTCCAATGAAACCAGATGCTGTTGAAACAATTAAAGCATTGAATGAAAGTTCTCATAGATGTGTTATGATTACTGGTGATAATCCATTAACTGCTGTTCATGTAGCTAAAGAAGTTGCAATTGTAACTAAAAGAGAGACATTAATTTTAGATTTACCAGAATCTCATCATGGTGAAGAAAATGAATTAGTTTTTAGAAATGTTGATGAAACAAAAATCATACCATTCCAAGTTTCAACAGATACTATTGGTGATTCAATTTTCAAAAACAATGATATTTGTGTTACTGGTTATGCATTGACAAAATTGACAGAATTTGGTCATTCACAATTAAAACAATTGATTAGACATTCATTTGTTTATGCTAGAGTTAGTCCAAGTCAAAAAGAATATATTTTGAACGTTTATAAAGAATTAGGTTATAAGACATTGATGTGTGGTGATGGTACAAATGATGTTGGAGCTTTGAAACAAGCACATGTTGGTGTTGCATTATTAAATGGTACTGAAGATGGATTAAAGAAAATTCAAGAACAAAGAAAATTGGATGCTATTAAGAAAGTTTATGAAAAGCAAGTTGAATTCATGAAGAGATATGGTCAACCAGCTCCTAAAGTTCCAATTGCAGTTGCTCATTTGTATCCTCCAGGACCAAGCAATCCTCATTATCTTAAAGCATTAGAGAAGCAAGGTGTTAAAATCACAGATGAAACTCGTCGTGCTGTTGAAATTGCTAATACTACACCTGATTTAAAAGAAAGATTACTTGCAGCAACCAATGAAAAAGGTGGCAAAAAGAGTGAAAAATCTGCATTGGCTGAACAATTATTAAGTGGATTACAACAAGTTGAACAAGATGAAGGATTAGAAGCACCTGTATTAAAATTAGGTGATGCAAGTGTAGCAGCACCTTTTACAAGTAAATTAAGCAATGTTAGTGCTGTTACACATATTGTTAGACAAGGTAGATGTGCATTAGTATCTACAATTCAAATGTACAAGATTTTAGCATTAAATTCATTAATTAGTGCATATTCATTAAGTGTCTTGTATCTTGCAGGTATTAAATTTGGTGATGGACAAGCAACTGTTAGTGGATTATTATTAAGTGTTTGCTTTTTATCAATTTCAAGAGGTAAATCATTAGAGAAATTATCAAAACAAAGACCACAACCTGGTATTTTTAATATTTATATTATGGGATCAATTTTAGGACAATTTGCAATTCATTTAGCTGCATTGGTTTATATCAATAGAGAAGTTTACCTTTTAGAACCAAGAGAACCACAAGTTGATTTAGAAAAAACTTTTACACCAAGTTTATTGAATACAACCATGTTTTTAATTCAATTATCACAACAATTGGCCACATTTGTTATTAATTATCAAGGACCACCTTTTAGAGAAAGTATTAGTGATAATAAAGGAATGTATTATGGTATTTTGGGAGTTTCATTTTTGGCATTTTCAGGTGCAACTGAATTGATTCCTGAATTAAATCAAGCAATCCAATTGGTTCCAATGAGTCTTACTTTCAAGAGAAAATTAACTGCTACAATGTCATTAGATTTGGCTCTTAGTTGGGGTATTGAAATAGGACTTAAACATTTTTTTGCAGATTTCAAAGCTGCAGATATTGCAGAACATTGAACAACAATCCTAAGAGAGTTTATCTAAATCCTCTATTCTTTTATAAAACTTTGAAAATTTGATTACTTTGACTTGATTTATATTTTTCATTGATATCGTAGACGGTATTTTGTTTTGTAATTCTTCAATATATTTCAGTAATTGCGTATCGGAAATAGGTGTCGTTAAAGTATCGTTGACCAATTGACTCAATTTATTGAAAGAATGCGTATAGTTTTGCGTACTTGTGGAATTGAATCTAATAATATCGTATATCTGGATCAACATTTGAGAATTCGTGCTTTTACTATGATTCTTATCATTTTCAATTTTTTTCAATTGCTCTTTCTGTTTGATTCTTTCTAGCAGACTCGATTGCACAAGAGGTTTTTGTTCTTTGAATTCGAATTTGAATTTGTCATTACTTATTTTCTTGAAAGTAGATTTGGTTCTGTGAGAAGGGTTTGGTATTTTATTCGTGGAAGTGAGTGATTTTACCAGTAATTTAGCTTCATCCTTCTCTAGTCTGGTTGTTCCATTTTGCAGTAACTTGGCGAATTTCAGCTTTCTATCCTCACTCAAATCACCGATCTCCACCACCCAGTCACGATCTCGCACGTCGTCGTCACCCCCAGTTTCGATGACAGTATACGCGTCGGGCCAGACTTGTAGCACCTGTAAAACGTCTTCTAGCTCCACATCAAACCCACATAACGACCTCAATTGGAGCCCCAGGTCGCTGCGCAGCCGCCTGGACCCGTACCGCCCGGCACTCACACCCAGAGCCACCTCCAGCCCATCGAACACTTTCTTCACCCGCTCGTCCATGGTTCCCAGAGAGTCCACGAACAAACTCCTACTTGACAGAATAAATCCACCTATATAAATCTATACTGAATAGATCTATGAATGAGTTCGGACTATCGACGGGAGACCAGAGGGCGATAGTCTTATAGCTTCTGGACTATCGGCTCTCGCCGATGGACGCAGCACTCGCAGTCTATCGACCTAAAACAGACGATGGACGCAAAGAACCCGGGGTCTCTCCGCAGGCCCGCAGACCCGCCGATCGGCCCCACAAGGCCGGGTAACACATCTCTGAAAAAAACCAAAAAAAAACTTCCAGCAATTTCTTCCACAAATTTTTTTTTCTTTCCCTGTGGGTCCGAAAACGAAATTTGTTGAACGGGTGGTGGCAACTATTTAGAGGTCTTGTCTGGGTATTATTGACTTGTTTGTTTTATTTTACTCCAGTTCCAGTTAGTTTACTTGGTTTCTGTATATATTGATATATTCACAATGTTGTCTAGAGTGGCCAGAAGCACTTTGCGTCAAGGTGTTCGTTTCAACTCCACCAAGGGTGTGAGTGGAACTGTTATTGGTATCGATTTGGGTACCACCAATTCTGCCGTTGCTGTCTTGGAAGGTAAGACCCCCAAGATCATCGAGAATGCCGAAGGTTCCAGAACCACTCCTTCCGTGGTGGCCTTCACCAAGGACGGTGAGAGATTGGTCGGTATTCCAGCCAAGAGACAAGCCGTTGTCAACCCAGAGAACACCTTGTTTGCCACAAAGAGATTGATTGGTAGAAGATTCGAAGATGCCGAAGTGCAAAGAGATATCAAGCAAGTTCCTTACAAGATCATCAAGCACTCCAATGGTGACGCTTGGGTTGAAGCCAGAGGTGAAAAATACTCTCCTGCTCAAATTGGTGGTTTCATCTTAAACAAGATGAAAGAAACCGCTGAAAGTTATTTGGGTAAACCTGCATCATCAGCTGTTGTTACAGTTCCTGCTTATTTCAACGATTCTCAAAGACAAGCCACTAAAGATGCCGGTTCAATTGTCGGTTTAAACATCGCAAGAGTTGTCAATGAACCAACTGCTGCCGCTTTAGCTTATGGTTTAGAAAAAACTGATGCAAATGTTGTCGCTGTTTTCGATTTAGGTGGTGGTACTTTTGATATTTCTATCTTGGATATCGATAATGGTGTCTTTGAAGTTAAATCAACAAATGGTGATACCCATCTTGGTGGTGAAGATTTCGATATCTCATTGGTTAGATATGTTGTTGAACAATTCAAGAAAACTGAAGGTATTGATTTAGAAAATGATAGAATGGCAATTCAAAGAATTAGAGAAGCAAGTGAAAAGGCTAAAATTGAATTATCAAGTACTGTTAGTTCTGAAATTAGTTTACCATTCATCACTGCTGATGCCACTGGTCCAAAACATATCAATTTGAAATTATCAAGATCTCAATTAGAAAATTTGGTTGAACCATTAATTAAAAGAACTATTGAACCTGTTAAGAAAGCTTTGAAAGATGCTCAATTAACAACAAATGATATCTCTGAAGTTATCCTTGTTGGTGGTCAAACAAGAATGCCAAAAGTTGTTGAAACTGTTAAATCTTTGTTTGGTAAAGAACCTTCTAAAGCTGTTAATCCAGATGAAGCTGTTGCCATTGGTGCCGCTATTCAAGGTGCAGTTTTAAGTGGTGAAGTTAAAGATGTCTTACTTTTGGATGTTACTCCATTATCATTAGGTATTGAAACTTTAGGTGGTGTTTTCACAAGATTAATTCCAAGAAATACTACAATTCCAACTAAAAAATCTCAAGTTTTTTCAACTGCTGCATCTGGACAAACAAGTGTTGAAATTAGAGTTTTCCAAGGTGAAAGAGAATTAGTTAGAGATAATAAATTAATTGGTAATTTCACTTTAAGTGGAATTCCACCAGCACCAAAAGGTGTACCACAAATTGAAGTTTCATTTGATATTGATGCAGATGGTATTATTAATGTTGGTGCTAAAGATAAAGCAAGTGGTAAAGATAATTCTATTACAGTTGCTGGTTCATCAGGTTTAAGTGATTCTGAAATTGAAAAAATGATTAATGATGCAGAAAAATTCAAAGAAGAAGATAAATTACGTAAAGAATCAATTGAACAAGCTAATAAAGCAGATCAATTAGCAAATGATACAGAAAAATCATTACAAGAATTCAAAGATAAATTGGATAAAACAGAAGTTGAAAATGTTGAAAAATTAATTCAAGAAGTTCGTGAATTAGTTATTGAAGTTAATTCTGGTGAATCTCAAGTTGAAAGTGAAAAAATTAAAGAAAAATTCGATGAATTACAATCTTCAAGTTTGAAATTATTTGAAAAAATGTACAAAGATCAACAATCTCAACAACAATCTGAAGAACCTCCAAAAGATAATTAAATTGAATGATTAATGAATGAATCAAAATAAATAATTTTCATTTATATATATATATATAGGTAGGTTTCTTTTCATGTAAATATTACTACTACTTTATTTTGTTTTATTTTAAATTCTTGAAATTGAGAATGTGCACGGGTTTATTTTGATGCTCCTATTTGTATCAAGTCACGTGTGGGGCACGTGTCTTTGCCCGTTGACTTTTTAACAGAACTTCACTCTTAAAAGTTGTGGGTAAATCAACTGTGTACCATAAATGGGGTACTCGTCTTGTTTAATTAAACTTGGAATTCTTGTGATAGATTGCTCTTATTGAATCATTTGTGCCGAGATCTTAAAACTAAGGACCTTCTGGCTCCTTAATGGGAACCGCTTTCCTTCCACCTTCGGCTGTTTTAAATAGAACTTGATAACATTATCAAGGGTATTCTGATTGCAATTACACTCAAACACAATATTTATAGCAAAGTTAAAGTTCCATTAAGTAATAAATGCACCGACTAAGACAATGAGGCCGGCAACGAGACCAGTAGCAAGAGTGGCTCCGTTGCGACCAATAGCGGCACCGGAAACGATAGTCACCGAATCAGTAGTAACAGAGCCAGGAGTCTCCGATCCAGGAGAAGTGATGTCACCGACAGGAGTAGGGGTAGAAGGAGTAGGGTCCTGGAAAATAGTAGATTTGTTATCGTAAGTAGGAGTAATAACCGGAGTATCGGAGTCCTTGGGGATCTCAACAGTAGCGTTCAATGAGTAGTTGGCTAATAGAGAAGGACCCGCATAACCGTTAGCCAACAAGTCAAGCCGGAAAAAAGCTGTAAACTCTGAAAGAGAGGTATCTGTGATGCGTGTGTCTGGGGCAATCAGTAGAACGTCGGAGTTAGCGATAACACCTTCAGCACTCCTATAACCAATAGAAACTGAAGCATCGGTGCTTTCGTCGTAGGCGGTTATCCCAGAGGACTTTCCACTAGCAGTATTATCAATTTGAATTTTTGAGGTACCTGAAATCCAAGCCAACCCAGTGCTTTTGAGTGAAACTAGTTCAAACCGTTGAAATGGACCTAAAGCTTTCGGGATGGTGATTTCAAAGTGTGGAGTCTTTGCGGAAGAAAGCGTGCCTTTAATTGTCGGTACAGGCTTTTGAGATTGGGAGACGGGAACCGAAGCGGACAAGGAGTAGCTGCCAACTTTGTAGATACCGCCATGATAGGGAGCAAAAATATCGAGTTGGAAAAAGGCCGTGAAGGTTGTAAACGAGTTGTCAGTGATAATCGTATCTGGTGCCACCAGTAGAACGTCATAGTTAGAAATATCACCAATTGCACCCTTATAGCCAATGTGAACATCACCCGCAGTGGAAGAATCGTAGCCATTTATCTCCGTCGATGACCCGCTAGTAGGATCAATAACTTCGACCTTTGAGGTTTGTGGTACCCACTGCAATCCAAAGTTTTCAAGTGAAACTAGATCAAAAGAAGAAAACGGACCTAGAGCTTTCGGAATAGTGATTTCGAAATGTGGGGTGTTTGATGAAGATAAAGATCCTTTAATTGTGGGCACATTGGCATTAGACTGTGGGGAAGGAGAGGAAGAAGCGTCTGGAGCGCTTGAGCTGGAGCTCGAGGACGCCGCCTCAGTGACACCAGCGGCAATTACGGTAAGAGCAATGAACGAGAGTGAAAACGGGGGGAACTTCATTGTACTTTGGATTGCAACAAAAATCCAAGACAGAAAAGCATAAGAAGAGTGAATATACCATTATATATATAGAATGAAGCGAGGCAAATAACAGAAACGACAATAATTCAGAATAGAAACACAAGTAGGTATTAATAGATTGAAGGAGTGTTAAAATGAGTAAACCACCTACGGTCAACTAGAGTGGGATCGAAAAGAAATTTTCAACATGGCATCATTCCTTAACTGCCTAAATGAGAATCAAACTTGAGTTTAAAATGGGCTGAATCCTTTTCTCACTATACCCTCACCTGGGCACGTACCCTGAATTGGGAAGTGCATAGAGCTAAATATATGACCACAACGCAACTAGCACGCACGCATACAGAACCAGTACAACTCATATACACATGTAGATAGGTTTCGAGGAGAATCCATTCGTGATAGAATATACTGAAATGTGGCTAATGTTGGAGACGAGTGAGAAACTCAAGAATAGAGTTAGGGTTAGCCCGAGGTACAGCCGCGCACATAAGATTCCAAATGGGGTAAGAAATATGCGTGTAATTTAGAGCCCCAGTAGCAGTCTGGGGGTGGTTTTCTATTGATTTCGCCCAAACCTGCATTAAGGGTCTGTTTACGGGGTTGTTCTATGCACGTTAAGTGAAGGAAATGCAGTCTCCACACAACTCGCCAATGTTTTCCCATCGTGATTGAAGGTCAGCAGTTTCTTGTCAAAAAACTTACATCAGTGAGGGGTCCCTATGACCATTGTCCAAATCGAGGGGGAGTATAGTACACATCCAATAACAGAGTTGGAATGCCCAGCGATTCAGTTTTGATGTGAAATCCGACAATCTCCACTTCTGCATTGCCAAGCCACTAAGCTGATCGGAGTAGTTGTTTCTTTCATTCGGAGACCTTTCTCGCCATTCTCAGAGGGCCAGCTGCTTCCGAGTAGAATCAAAAATGAGATTACCGCCAAAGGGTTGCAAAACTGGAAACGTCCTTAGAATAATAAGCCCCTCTGGGAGTCCTGTGTTTTTCTAATAATATGCAACTATTCTTTATATACTCAGAATAATATATTGAGCCACATCAAAAGTCTATAATTTAAAAGTTAAAAAATTTCCCTTTTGAATTATTAGTCTCTTTCGAAAATAGAATGGAGTGCATATTTATTACAAGAACCTCAGTTTTGAACAGATGAAAATTGGTGGATTCATAGTGGACCAAATATGCAACTACCTAAAGAACACAACACCGCAAATCTCACAGGACACTATTGCCTTTCGATAGTCATGTATACTATACGACTGCTTTTTAACTATATTGAAAAATGTATATCAAACTGTATTCTAACTCTGCAAGCGTTGAGCTATCCGAATAAATTACATAAATTACATAAATCTGCCGAAATCGGGAGGTCACGATAACTCTGTAAATGAGACATTAGAGGGGAAAAAGGTTGCTAAGTAAATCAAGAACCATGTTCATAGCAAATATGTAATTGTAAATAAGCTGAAGAATTGGCGAGATCACCAACTCTTGAGAGAATTATTTAGATTATCACAAAACAGGGCTCTTCGATTAGACCTTGCTATTATAACAGAGCACTAATAAAGACAACCGCGCCAGCAAAGAGACCAGTAGCAAAAGTAGCACTGATTTGACCAATAGCGGCACCGGAAACGATAGTAACAGAACCAGTAGTAGTGGTCTTAGTGTCTGTGGTTTGGTGATCAGGTTCGGTAGTAGTCTTGATGTCTGTAGTATGGTGATCAGGTTCAGTTGTTGAGGTGTTCCGGTAATGAATAGTAGATGTAGAAATGTTCGGAGTACTAATTATAGGGGATGAGATAATATCAGGAGTGACTTTAACACTAGATGACAAGTAGTAGGTCAATATTTCTCTTTTGTCTACTACGCCTCTGTAGACATTGAGATCGACACGGAAAACCCCTCTGAGCTCTGAAAGAGACTTATCAGTGATATGAGATTTTGGGGTTACCAGTTGTATGGTACCTCTTTCTCGGAAAGTAACATAATTGAACGAAGCCTGCGAGGGAGTAGAATTGTCCACGGCGTCAATACGTGGCGAAGTGACTCCTCCGCCAGGAGGAGTAGCGAAGACTTGAGCGGTACCTGGAACCCACTCGTATCCGTAGCTTTCGATTGAGAGCACCTCGAAAGAGTTGAAAGAACCTAACTCTTCAGGAACGGTGATTTTGAACCGTGGACCTCCATCTTCTAGATAACCTTCAATTTCCGGGGCATAGTAAGTACTTGAAGTGAGTGGATCATAAGCTGTGGAGCTCGGGTCCTCCGCTGCCTCGGCGATACCAGTTGCAACAAGAGTAAGAACAATAAGTGAACGTGGAGAGAACTTCATTGTAGTTCAGAGAGTAACAAAGACTAGAGATGGAAGCGAAGGCTAAAGCAGAAAGATCGGCTTGCAACTTTATATTCAAGAACTGAAGAAATTAGTAGAGGCGAAAATGGAGAAGTATATATTAATAGATTGACGAGGTATGGAAATGGACAGTCAACAACTTACAGCCAGAGGCAATGTGAACGCCAAGAATCCATAGTAGGAACTGACTGGCTCCCAGCCCTACTCGCTGAAGTTGAGTTGTTCTAGGCTCTAAAATTCGCTGGTTGTGGTCTCTTTATCTCCTTAAACTGAGAGATCGCAAACACTTTACGGAAATGTGCAGATTAAACTTTTACAGAAGAACCCTGAACGATTTACTCTCCGCACACCAACGCAGACACAGCCACGCAGCTACTCATTCCAGCAGCCCAGCATGGTTGCTTTTTGTCGTACGTTCCACTTTGATCGAATAATGAAGTGTCTTGAGGTTGAATACAGTACAATAGGAGTGATAGGACCAAAGATGTGGTCAGAAATTACCTCGAGTTACTTCTCCGTACATAAAATTCCAAATGGGGCAACGAAAAAAAAAGTATGTATAATCGAGGGTCAATTTTAACCAGACTTGCATCCAGGGTCTCTGCTTGCAGGAGCGTTCTATGCATGTCAAGACAGGGAAGTGCGGCCGCTAGGCATCTCGCTAATGTTTTCTTATTGTGATCGAATATCAGAAGTTTCGTGACAATCAGTGCAGAGTACCAATAAAGGGCCGTATGACCACTGACCATCCTATGGCGTATAGTTTATCCAATAACAGGATTGAACACTGGAAATATCACAGATTAAGTATCCTCCTTTGACATAGTCGTGCAATTTCCTATAATATATGAATATTTTTTAATTATATTGAGAACAGCATATTAAACTTTATTGAAAGTGGATACTCCGAAGGTTCAGATATTTCCCCTTTTAGCTTCGCTCAAATTTTAGGAAGTGTGTATTTAATAATAGATTACGATTTTTGAACGAGTAACAACACAGTGTAGCCCTATTCAGTCCAATTCGAAGGAATATTTCTTATTTTACCATCAACAGAACTGCAAGCGTTAAGCTATCCGCACAAATTACATAAGTCTCCTGAAATCAGGTGACCATGATAAAGCTATAGAAGTTTCATAGGGATAAAAAGATTGCCAAACTTATGAAGAACCATATTGATAGCAAAGATACAATCGAGATAAGTTCAAGAGTTGGCGAGATCACCAACTCTTGAGAGAATTATTTAGATTTTCACAAAACACGGCTCTTTCACAGATCTTCCTACTATAAGAAAGCACCGACGAAAACAACTGCACCAGCAAAGAGACCGGCTGCAAAAGTGGTTCCCCTCTGACCAATAGCAGCACCAGAGGCAACGCTCGCAGAACCCGAAGAAGAAGAAGAAGAAGAAGAAGACGAAGAAGCTTCGACAGAAGAACCAATAGTAGAAGTCTCAGAGACTGCAGTTTGGTCTTCAGAAGTTGTTTCGGTAAGACCAGAAGTTGAGACACTTGATGAGGCATCTGTTTCGGGGGATGAGTTATCAGAAGTGGCGTTAACAGAGGCTTCCAAGTAATAGATTAATCCCTCGCTGCCTGTCGCGACATCGATATCAACACGGAAAACTCCCAAGAACTCTGAATAAGAATTGTCAGTAATAGTTGATTTGGGGCTCACCAATTGTATTATACCTGTTTCTTGACCAGTATAGTTAAACCAAGCCTGAGACGCGATAGTATTGTCCACGATATCAAGTCGAGGTGAAGCTTCCCCGCCTTCCGTTTGAAGTTGGAATACTTGAGCAGTATCTGGAATCCAATCGTATCCATAACTTTGGACTGAATACACATCGAACGAGCTGAATGGACCTAGTTCTGCTGGAACCGTGATTTTGAACCGTGGACCTCCATCTTCGGTATAACCTTCAATTTCCGGGGCATAATAAACACTTGAAGTAAGTGGATCATAAGCAGTGGAGCTCGGGTCCTCCGCTGCCTCGGTTATACCAGTGGCAACTAGAGTAAGAGCGATAAGTGAAAACGGGGAGAACTTCATCATACTTCGAAGAGTAGCAAAAATTCCAGACTCTGGAAAGTTTCCTACAACAGAGAGCGTACTATGTTACTATATATTCATGAGTTAATGCTAGCAGACACCAAAATAGATAACGGTAGTATGTAGGAATAATTTGAAGGAATTTTCAAAGGGCTGTCAAGTTCATGCAGTCATTGATAGTACGAATGCGAAGAATGTGTTACTCAGCGATACCTGGCTGCCTCTCCTGCAGCCTAAAGCCAAATAGTGTTTGACTTTGAAAGTAGCTGACTGTTGCCTCGCCTTCTTTTCACGGAAGGGCGCGCTGAATAAAATGGCATAGAGAAGAATTGAATATATCCGCAACGGATGCAGAGCTCACAATCTTTAAAATTCCAGCAAGCCAGCGAAGACGCATTCTTTAAGGTAAAGGAATGAAGATCTCCGTAACCGACGCAGACACTTCCACGGCCCCTGCCTCTTCTAATGGATCAACACCAATATTTTTTGACGTGCATTTACTCTCTCGCCTGATAGAATATTGAAATGTGGGTGAAGACGAGAGAAAATCAAAAAGACGTTTAGAGTTAGCCCGAGATGCAGCTCGGTACATGAAGTTCCAGATTGGGTAAATAAAACGATGCGGCTCATTTAAACGAGGCAGAGCAACCTGGTGCGTTTCTCTCTTGATTTTGGCAAAATGTGCTTTAAGGGTCTGTCCGCAGAAGGGGCGGGGTCTATGCAAGTCAAGAATGCAGGAATGCAGTCTTGGGGCATCGAAATAAGCTCCATTGATTCGATATGAATCACAGTGGATAGTTAGCGGGTGCACGAATGTATAGTAACAGCTTCGAAGCATGTCTTGGCCCATCCGACATTTCATATGGACATCAGTTAAATCTAAAGTACGAAGTAAAAGATAATCGAAATATTAAAGTACACCCACTTTCCTGAAATCGGGAGGGATGATAACGGTATAGAAAAAAATATCAATATGAGAAAAAAAAAAAGCAATATCGTTAAAAATATTGAGTGTATAACTCAGCGCTAATGAAGCGAATCAACAACCAGCTTCACAGCAAAAATACAAACTGACTCAAGTTGGAGGAAAAAATATTCGGAGTCAAGAAAGACGAAGAGCTGGCGAAGTCACCAGATCTTGAGGTCATTGTTGAAATAAAGATTCTTATTATCAGAATAAGTGGGGACACTAGGTCACACCCATATCATGATAATAGAACGCCGACAAAGACAACGGCTCCAACGAAGGCACCGCTGGCGAAAGTGGACTTTTCACGGTTACCAGCACCGGAGAAGACAGCCACAGCTGCAGTAGTCTTAGCGCCAGTTGCAGTAGTCTTCGCACCAGCTGCGGTAGTGGCAGCTTGGATGGCCACTGTTGGTGTTCCGTTGGCGTTACCGTTACCGTTGGCGTTACCGTTGGCGTTGGTGTTACCGCTACCGCTACCATTATCGCCACCTTTGGTGACTGTGGCAGTGACAGTTGCTGGTTTTCCATCTGGACCAACGGTAGTGTAAACAGTGGTGGTATACTCATATCCTGGTACTACGTCTTTGGTGACAGTAGTGGTGACAGTTGCTGGTTTTCCACCGTGATCATGGGTAGTGTACGTGACGGTTTCGGTTTTATGTGGACCTTTTGTCTTGTCATGGTGTCCGTGGTCTCCATGGAGGATAGAAGATGCAACATCTATAGGATAGTAAGCGGTGACGGTGGTGGTGGCACCAGTTGTGATGGTGGTGAAAGTGATGAGTGTGTATTCAGTAGTAGTTGTGACCGATCCAGGAAGTGTAGTAGTGGCAGTAGTAGTGACAACTGGAGCGATATAAATCGTGGCTTCCAAGAGGTAAGTTGTGATATCTCTTTTGCTTAACGAAGTCGTTCTTGTATCTTCGATAAAAAGTTTGAAAGCTCCAGTGAATAGTGTTAAAGAGAAGTCGGTGATTTGGGTTTTTGGAGTCACAAATTCAATCTGTGAATCGTAAGATTTGGCAAGGGTAAGAGATGCAGATGAAGCAGTACTTTGATCAAGAACATCACCATTAATTTGGGTAATAGCATTATCTTGAATAGAAAATGCTTCAAAAGTATTTGGAGAGAATGTGAATCCCTTGGCATCTCCATTTGATTCAAGAGTGATAGAGACAAATGGACCCAATTCTTTTGGAATATTGATTCTAAAGCGTGGAGCTCCACCATCGTTGAAACCTTCAATTGTTGGAGCATAAGTACCGGAAGGAACAATAGTGGTGGTTTGAGAAGAAGTCGTTGAAATTGGAGTGGTACTGGAAGAATTAACAAAACCTGAAGAAGTAGTCACAATAGGGAGAGAAGTAGTCTGAGAATTTGTTGAAATTGGGGCAGTACTGGAAGAATTAACTCCACCTGAAGAAGAATCGATCACAATAGAGACATGAGCAGTACCGGTTAAGTAATAAATTATTTCCTCTCTTTTAGTAACACCTCCCAATTGGGTGTTGATAACAACAGCGAAAGTTACTGTGTATTCTGAAATAGAACGGTCGGCTACTGTTGTTTTAGGAGTTTTCAATTCAATTGTTCCATCATAAGGAGCATCAATACCAAAACTGGCACTAGTGGCAGAGCTATCATCATAACTAGCAGAATTGTAATATGATGCTCCATCTATAATGGAATGGACTTCAGCGGTACCAGGAACAAAAGTGAATCCTTTTGAATCAATTGAATATGTATCGATGGATTCAAATGGACCCAATTCAGCAGGTACAGTAATGATCCAACGTGGGTTTCCACCATCATCAATACCTCTAATTGTTGGTATAATACCAGTAGGAATAGGAGAGGTGGTAGGAGCTGAAGATGTGGGTGAAGCTTGTGAAGTTTCATTTGTGTATGCTGCTTCGGCAACACTAGATACAGCCACAGTGGCAGCAATAAGCGAGAGTGGGGAGAACTTCATGATGTTCTGACTTTGATGGACTAGTAAGAGACAGTTAGCTAGTACAAGCTTTCATGAAAATGGGAGACACATGCACTATATATACACGAATTTGAGGGAAATACGAATACAAGGGGATGAGGATGGGGATGAGGAGTTGAGGGGGGGTCAGGAAGAGTAAAGAAGCAAGTTTAGCTTGAATGAAAGTTTAACAAACTAATTACAATGTAATTGCCATGTCATTGCATGTCATCGCATGTCATGTTATGACATGATATGCCAAGCTAACCAAAGAGGCTAGACTTTCAAAATGGTGTATATATCCAGAAGTTTTAACTTTTGTTGAGCTATGTGATTGCTCTTATTGGTCTATTTGTGGTCTCCTTATTGGCTGAAAAGGGGATGATCATGCAGACAAAGTTATTTCACGGTGAATCAATTAGAGAAATGACTACAAGAGGTAATAATTTTTTACTAATATGGAGTAAAGTGGTATAATTGATGTCGACCCACACAAGGATTCAACATGGACCTAAGATGGAACATGAGAGAATAAAAATTGAGTATAAAATCCGATTTGAATTGTGATTATACATGTTTTTACTTTCTCCCTTATTAAGGGTGACTACGGAATTTCGGCATAAATACAAGTATGACATATATTGTGTTCAATGCCCTGCAGGGATTCAAATTGTGAAGCGCCAGAAAGTGTAGCTATAGTGTACTGTATTTCTAATTCTTTTAAGTCACGAATCCAGTTGGTGATCTCACTACAAGTACAAATGGCATGCTAACTGCATGCAAACGGCATGCAAACGGCATGCAAACGGCATGCAAACGGCATGCAAACAGCATGTAAACGGCATGTAAACGGCCAACGGGATGCACCGCCACAAACTGAACAATGGGTCTGCAGTTAAATTAGTGTTAAATTACAGCAAGGGGCAGGGGTCCTTTACTCCTCGCTAGGGAGCGATCACGTGACGCTCGGCCATTTTTCCACAAAACAAACCCTGGCAAAAACCACGGGGTTTCCCAATGGAGAAGAAAACACTAGTTTAATGTGTAATTTTGTTGTAAATTGATTGGTTTGGGCTAAACTTAGTTCCAAGGGATGCTGTTTAAGGACGTGGCGTTAGGCAAAGGCGGAAAGGGAAATCCCAGGGAAAGTATATGTGCAACTACGCTAGCAAGCTAGCTGTAGCTAGCTGTAGCAAGCTCGTCATAACTGGTCATTACTCGCCATGGCAAGCCAAGCCAAGCCATGGCCAGGCTCTAGACCAATTGATATTGTGGACTTATGACTCTCATCCCCCGCATTGTCCCACCTCCTCAGTTCTTCCACTGTAGGATACTCCGAAGTGGCGACTCAAGAGGTCAATCCCACATTGTAAACGATGGTAAACAGAGCCTAAATGGAGCGGCTCAATCGAGCGGCTCATTGGTCTGACAGCATGAAAGCCCTTGAATGCTGCGGAGAAGCCTAATTTGAATCTTAACCCAAGCTGAATTCTAAGCTTTATTATTTGATAAAACCCTACATGCAGTGCTTTGTCTTGATTTGTTATGCTTTGTTATACGAGATCTGAGATCACTTGTCGTCACGTGCCTGAGTTGTCACGTGCTCTCGCTCTCTCCCCGCGTTCCTCCGATCGGCCGATCGGCGCGGCGGTTTCTAGAAAGAAAAGCCGCTCACATGTCTAGATTTAAATTTAATTTAAATTTACTTCAATTTGCCCCCCAGTGATTAACTTACTAGAAGTTAGGTGAATCCACTTAGTACTCAATCAAAGCGAAATGGGCAGAGATAAGAGAGTGAACGATGAGAACAGCAGCTCACAAGGGCCAGACTCCGTATTGGATCTCACTGTGAGAGACCTAGTCGACAAGACCGTGAGCCCCTTTGGGACCGATTTGAGATCTATATTGGATGAATTAAAATCATGGCAAGGACAATTCATTGATAATAATTTAAACAATTTAAATACATTTACTGGATCTTCATTACCTAGTATTAAAAGGTATACTTTATGTAAGGAGCAAAATGGGTTTGGAGTATGGGATGAATATGGATACTGGAAATGTCTTTTCCCTAATCAAATTACTCCTAATACTAGTAAAGAAGAATTTTTAAAAAATAATAAATTATTTGAGAATTATCATGATTTATTAGATTGGAAAAATAAAATGAGAAATAATGTTAAATTTGAAGATTTAAAAATTACTGGAACTTCAAGACAAGTAACAATTAAAAATTTACAAGATGGAAAACAAGAAAAAATTGAAACCATTCAAAATTGGTTTGATGATGGAACAAGTGATTTAAAAGAAGTAAAGAGTTTAATCGATAATAATGGTAATGAAACTATTATTGATAATAAAGAAAAGAAAGGTTGGTTTTGGGATAAATGATTCCATTATGCTGCCGTTAGGCAGCATTAAGTATTAAATAATCATATAATGCTGCCGTTATGCTGCCGTTAGGCAGCATTAAGAAGTATTAAATAGTCATATGAATAAAGAAACAAGCATTAAATAGTCTTATGCTGCCTTTAGGCAGCATTACGTATAATTATATTAGTTCATATTCACACTTCGTGTGAATATTCACTCTAGCCAAAAGCAACAGTATTACAATAACTAATAACCAATTCACCATTAACTTGAAACATATTGAACAAATTCCCTAAATTCTCATCTAATGCCGGAGCAATTGAATTATTTATATACAAGAACAATGATTTACCAATATATGGATTCTTTTTCGATTCTGTATCTCGTAATCTTAATCTTTGTATAAGGAATTTGTATAGAGTTTTAACTGATTGTGTAGAGGAAATTTTGAATACTCTAGGTTGGATATCCGGGACTATGGAGCCTATGGGCTGGAATCTTATGCTCAATTTCGTCTGTGCAGGGGCAGTCTTTGCGATTGAGTACACCAATCCATTGGTGCGAACCGGCAGTTTCTGTAAGATCGTGCTTTGTGTCTGTGTTATTTTGGTCTGTTGTGGGGTGTCTCCGGAGATTTCGTCCTCCGCCTGCGGGGCCTGTGGGGCCTGCGGGGGCTGCGGTGCCTCTGGCGCCTGTGTCTGTGTCTGTGTCTGGCTCTGCTGGCCCTGGTCACCGCCCCCGACGCCCACGTTCAGCAGCATCAGCGACTCGCTGATGTCCGGCATTGCTGTGTCCTTGTCTTGCCTCTAAAGCTCTAAGCTCTAAGCTCTGAAGCCTCTGTCTAAAGCCTCCCCATAATAAAATAAAACAAATAAAATCCACGCGAAAACAATCGGAGAAAAAAAGAGGCGAATAAAAGTTTTGAACAAGACCGATAAAGAACAAGAACAAGAACAAGAACAAGAGGTTGTTTCATTTCTCTCTTTATCCGTTGCTGGGGCAAGATGTCGGACACGGATGAGATTGCGTCTCAGAGCACCATCACACAGGTTCAATTGGAGAATGTCTTGCAAATACTAGAAGATTCGAGTGTCGAGTGCTTCAAATCCAAAGATTTCTTGTCTTATTCGACCGTATTGGAATACCATTTACAAGACCCATCAATTTACACCTCCGATGAAAGAGCGGAATTGTTGCGTAAGGTCCACTCAATCCTGGAATCCAATCACGAATTGGCCTATGAAATCGGATGGGATTTGCCACCTTTACTCTTGAAATATTTCGACAATGTTCATTTACCCAAAATCGTGCCATTAACTAAATGCGATGAAATTGCTCAAATATTGAAATTGTTTAATTTATTATCCTTGACAGGTAATCCAAAGGAATTGTTATTGATAGCATGTGAGCAATTGGCTAGTTTAAGACAAGGGGAGGATGATGAAGAATCCGATGAAGATGATGATCAACAAGCAGATTTCGAACATCGAAATTATAGAATCTTTATTCTTAAATTTCATTGTCTATTGGAATTGAGTAATACTTCAATTCGTAGATTATCAACATGGTATCCTTCGAAATATTTGGGAATGTTAATAACTGCACTGATCAATTTCTTAAGTTTGGATCAATCATATTCATTCGTGCCTATAATAAGAAGATTATATGTTTTTATAAGAGATTATGAACCTCCTGAATTCCCAAATGATGATATTGAAAATGCTAAACAAATCATATTAGATGAAGAATATTTACAAAGAAAATTATTAACAAGTTTCTTTTGTCATACATTAGAAGTTAGTACTGCAATTCATGGTGATTCAAAAAGTAATAGATTTTTGGAATTGATTAAAATAAATCAAAAAAATAATTTACAATCAAAGATATCAAAATCAAAATATAAAGATTCTGATTTGTATAAATTATTACCAAATCCTGATCCATTTGATGTTGATTTCGAAATCTTGGATAGATTCGTTACATTAGGATTTTCATTAGATTTAAAATATTATGAATTATTGGAATATGAATTAAATTTTTCAAATGATTTATTAAATTCACAATTATCATTAACAACTGAAAAAATTTTTGAAATTATAATAGATAATTATAATTCATCAAGTTTTAGATCTTCAAATCCTTCAAAAATTCCAATTTCTTCAATTGCTATAGTTTTATTATTTACACAATCATATTTTTATGAAGGTCAATATAGATCAATAAAATTTATTGATTTTAAAAGATTGTTAGTATTATCATTAACAATTATAATACCATTTGTTATAAAACCAAGATCTTTACATTTAGGAGTCTTATCAAGTTTATTGGCTTTAACATTTAAATCATTAGAATTTTTTGATCCAAATGAAATTGATTTTAAATTAGAAAATAATAGAATCATCTTACAAACATTCTTACAAAGTTTTAGTTTCTTAGTTTATAGCCATAATATTGGTGATTCAACAAAGAAATTATTTAATACAGTCTTGGCAAAAATCTTGATTAAATTGGATCAATTTACAAGTTATAATATTTTAATTGATTTCTTATCGAATAGTCCATTAGAAGAATTAAAATTAAATTCAATTGGTATTTTAAAAGATTTATTAACCAAGAAAAACCCATTAACAAATCTTCCATATATATCATTCAATGAAAAAATTAAAGATGATTTGATTAAATTTATTAAGAATTCAACATCAGAATTAATCAATACTGACAAAAAAGATCTAAATTTGACTTATGTCAGCCGTGTTTTGAGTCTTTTGAACTTGGTGACTACTTTAAAGACAACTAATGAATTCGATGTCGACTCATTGGTACAAGACCTATCCAAATCGTTCAATTCTTTATCATTAAACGAAGATGAAGATCAAAAAACTGCTCTTCAACTAGTCAATTTTCAACTCGAAAAGTTGATTAGGTAATTAAATTGGTGTTTTTTCTTTATATATATATCTATATGACTTATCTTTAATCAATAGACTATTTAATACTATTTAATGTGTGGTTGGGTAATTGGGTAATTGGCTTAATTGAAGCAGGTATTTTGTAAGTGGTTTCCTAGAGGCAGCTAAAGTGATCTGAGATGTCAAAGGTAGGGTTGAAGAAAGTGTGTGAAGGTATACATGGGGTCTACTCTCCCTTCAACTCGTCAATTGTGAATGAGCAGCATTTTTACCAGAATTCAATAATGTTAGCCTATTCTGAACGTGAAGCACATCCTGTGAGTCTTAGACATTTGGCCAATTTCGGTAAACGGTTGTCGAAGGACAAATTAATTGGATCTGCGAACTTTGTTCGCAATGAATTACCAGTCAGATTATCCATGAAGATACGAGAATTGCAACAATTAAAATATTCATTCATCAATAATTATCATTTAAATCAAGTTTATCAGAGTTATTACCAATGTTTTAATGATTTCCGTAGACTTGGTAGGATTGAAACATTAGAAGAGAATGATAAATTTGCCGATTTTTTACAAACTGTATTGGATAATCATTTATTGGTTTTACCACATTTAATGATGGGTGCTTTAGAATCATCAATATTACAAACATTACCACAAGATCAACTTGATTCTTTCATGTCCAAGATGTTACGATCGAGAATCAGTCGTAGGGTCATTATTGAAAGTCATGTCTCCTTATCGAAAGCTTTCAAAGAGGATGAAAAGCAAGTAATTGATTCTCCTAATTATATCGGTGCAGCATTTAAATATTGTGATGCCAATGAACATTTATTAACGTGTTATCAAACCGTTTGCTCTTTTGTTCATACCATCTATCCAAATATCCAAATGCCGAAATTGGAGATCATCCTAGCGGATGAAGATAAATCTCAGATAAAGTTCCAATTCTTGACAAACCATTTGAACTATATTTTTGCCGAGATCTTGAGAAACGCACTCAAGTCAACGATAAAGACTTTCATCCAATCGAACCCACATTTAACTACGGAGCAATTGAAGCAATTGACGCCTCCAAGCGTCAAAGTTTACATCTATCAAGACTCGAAGAAACGAAACATATTTTTCAAATTCTCAGATAAGGGCGGTGGGATGTCCAAATTGAAGCTGTCCAAGATATGGAGTTTCGGCAAGACACCACAGCTGGCGCACGACTACCTCAACAACCTGTACAAGATGCCAGGGTTCACGGACCCATCAACGCCAGAGCTGATTCACAACCTGGGGGAAATGGAAACTACCAAAACTACAAAGAAATCGGTGCTCCAAAGCCTGGTGAACAGACCTTTTAACTACACCATGGGGATCTCGCTGCCCATGTGCAAAGTGTACGCCGACTACTGGAACGGCTCCCTCGAGATGTTCAGCGTCGAAGGCTACGGAACCGACGTGGTCTTGAAATTATCAAAACTAGGAGGCCCCACTGATAAATTACAGCTCGACAAAGCCTGAAAAAAAAAGACCGAGAATTATTTATATTATTTTTATTTTTTTATCTCTGTATATGATGAATATGAAGGAAATGTTCTTTGTTCTTTGTTTTTTTAATTATTGATTGATCATGAGCCAAGGAAGTGAGTATAGGAGTGAAATGTAGTGATTGAGGTTGCGTTGCGTGTTTACTAACACCCTCTTAAAGAATCAACGATCAGTATATCGTCGTTGCTGGGCAATGATGATCCGGTGGATGTCAAGCCACCACCGTATCAGCCTTCAACGAGCAATCCAATGTCTTTGAAATCGATGATCAATGACGATGAAGACACAGAGATAGCGCAGATAAAGCCCGTGAAGCAGACAAAGAGGAAGCCTGCCAATTCTGCGGCAGAGAAGTCCACTGTCAAGAAACAGAGGAAGAGACCCATTGTGGAAACGACCACGGGGACGACGACGACGACTGCGGCGGCCACGAATTCGAATTCGAATTCGACGAGTTCCACTACAACGACCAGTGTGGAAGCTCCAAAGAAAAGACAGCAATTACAACCATCAGGGCCCCCAACGTTTCTTGATCAACGGCAAGAGAGCACCGGATTGGAAGTTGAAAAAAGTAATGTACCAAAAATAATAGCTTTAGAAGTGCCTTTGAATCGACCTGGAGAAGATCCATTACAGCATCAAGCTATTTTCAACGTTATGAAGTTATGTGAGGATAAATATGGTTTCAATATGATGCATCCTGGTGGTAAAATTGCATTTAAATTAGATGATTTGAATGATGATTTTGAAGATTTAGAAGTTGAAGGTGGAATCAATGAAAGTGATGATGAAAGTGATAATGATGATGATGAAAGTGATGGTGATGACGATGATGAATTGGAAGAAGGAGATGATGATGATGATGTTGAAATCGTCGATGAAGAAGAATCTTCTTCGAAGAAAAAGAAAAAAAAAAAGAAAGGAATCAATGTGAAATTTAAACCTGGAATGACAGATGAAGAAAAAGAAGAAGCAGTATTGAAAGAATTACATAGGCAAAGAATGGATACAAATAAGAGAATAGGGAAATACGATATACATGATCCATTCATCGATGATGAAGAATTGTTATTGGAGCAAGAATCAATTTCAACCAGAGAAGGATTCTTTGTTTATTATGGGGCATTGTCAGATGATAGAGTATTGGAATCAAGCACGAGCAATACTGATAAAAGAAAGCAAAAGAGGAAACCGGGTCCTGTTCCAAAGCAGAAACCAGCCAGTGCAACGCAGCCGGTGACAACGACACCCAAAGTGTCCACGGTGCCGTCGCCCACTCCAGCCACTCCAGCCGTGCCACCCACCGTGGCGACGCCAGGATCTGCCACTGTGTCTCCACCTGCCTCCAGTGCACCCCAACCACCATCCAAACAGCCATCAACATCAACATCAGCATCAACATCAAAATCAAAAACACCCCCAATATCAGGAAACCACGACAAAATAATTGTCGGGTCTGTACCTTTTTAAAGGTGCACGGATTTCTGAATTTCTTGAATTTCTAAATTGTCAAAAAATCTTGAATTCAAAAGGTGTACGGGTGTATAAAATCTCTAAAAAATCCTAAATAGAACGGTGCACGGATGTATAAAATCGTCGAAATCTCAAAATTTCAAAATTTCAAAATCCGTGTACGGATGTTTAAATCAAAATTTAGAGAAAAAATCGAGTGGCGATTTGAAAATCCCCCATTTGTTTAAAGTCCTTGAAAATGTATAGAGATAGTTAGTTTTAATTGTACATTTATTTGAATTTGTCTATCGATTGAATTGGAACAAGTAACTAAAAATGTCTACACCGGCGCGGAGGAGGTTGATGAGGGATTTCAAGCGGATCCAGCAGGATTCTGCTGGTGGAGTCAGTGCATCGCCATTGACTGATAATGTAATGATTTGGAATGGTATAATTATTGGACCACAAGATACGCCGTTTGAAGATGGTACATTTAGATTAAAGTTGACTTTTGATGAGCAGTATCCTAATAAGCCTCCCAATGTGAAGTTCACCAGCACGATGTTTCACCCGAATGTGTATGCCAGTGGTGAATTGTGTCTTGATATCTTACAAAATAGGTGGTCACCCACTTATGATGTGGCGTCAATTTTAACATCGATACAAAGTTTACTAAATGATCCAAATATAAGTTCTCCTGCGAATGTTGAAGCTGCTAATTTATACAAAGATCACAGAAGTCAATATATAAAGCGTGTGCGCCAGACAGTAGAGCTCTCGTGGAAAGAAGATTTGCTAGACGTTGATGAAAGCGAGAGTGACAGTGACGATGATGACGATGACGACGATGATGATGAGGACGACGACGAGGACGAGGACGGCGATGACGATGAGGAACTGGGTGACGGCGACGAAGGTGTTAAAGGAGGAGCGAGTACATAGTCTTTTAATTTTATCTTAGCCATAGGTAATACCATCTAGTTGAATTTGATTTTTTAGAATTGGAACTAGACTCATTTTGGTCTTGGTCCAGTACGAATTGCTGTAGCTTCTCAGCAAGTTGCTGGTCTTGCTCATGATGAGACGGCTGGTAGTCAAGTATGGATCTCCATTCGTATTCGGGAACTTGATTGGAATTATTCACTCTTTTGTCTCGTTTGTAATTAAGTATCGTTAAGACAACACTAAACAAAATAACAAATCTCGTGAATGGATTAGACTGTTTATCCTTCAAGATTTGATTTTGTCGTATTGCTCCTGCTTTTTTCGGATCTTGTAAAACGGCTTTATGAATACGTGCTTGAGGATTCTTCGCAACTGGGCTTGGGTACTTAAATGGTAAATCCGGAGGTGGTAACTCGTCAATTCCCACCGGTTTGGCCGATTCCTCCTGTGGTAAGAACTCCGATATCCTATCGACTTTCAGCTTCGGCTTGTTGGTCTCTGAGGTTTCAAGCTCGTTCTTGGAGGTGCTAGAAACTTTTGTGTTGATGGGGAACCCTAAACGAGGTCCATAAGATCCGTAACTTAACCAGTAAGAAAACCGCTTAATATCTGGACTAATACCGGTCCATTTTCTCTTAAACTGGTTATTTATCTCGTCAATGATGAACTGCTGCTTGTAGAGTGGCAGGTCCAAGTACTTGACGGGATCCTGGTACACTGGTTTAGGGTCAAAATTCGATAAATCTAATTCATCCGCTTCTTCATCATAACCTCCACTGGGTGAAAAAATACTGAAAATGTCTCTCAGCGACGATTTGGCCAGCTTATCCCGCTCAGCTCGCAGCAGCTCTTTCTCCTTGAGCTTCGCATTCAGCAGCCTCGCCGTGGGCTTCTCCGTTGACAAAAACCTCCTGCCTATTCTAATCATCGATGCCTTCTACTATCTAAAAAAAGCAGATTCTCCCCATAGACAAGCTGAAAATCAAAAGTCAAAAACTAAAAACCAAAAACCAAAAAAATCAAAAAATCACCAGCGAGAAATATAAAGAAAAAATAAAACTACACATAATACAAGGTATCTAATTTAATGAAAGAAACCTCTTCTCCATCAAGGACAATGTCATCAACAACCAAGTTCATATCGGAGATCACCGACTCCAAAGTGGTGGTGAAGCTCAAGAACGGAATAGAGTACCATGGAACTCTTCTGTCGATTGATGGGTATATGAATATCGTGCTAGAAAATCCTCAGGAAATCGTCGCTGACAAGGTAACTTCAACTTTCAATAATAATCAAGTTTTCGTCAAGGGTAATTCAGTTACTTATATCTCTGCTATATAAATGTTGCTAATCAACTTTCTTTGAATGACTTCTCTTACGTTTCTTCTTTTCTGTGTCTGCTGCAGGCTCTTTGGGTTCCTTGGAAGCCTCCTTAGGTTCCTTAGGTTCTTTAAGCTCCTTAGGCTCCACCTTCTTCTTCTTGATACTGAGGGGATTGGGGCCCTTAGGTCCTTTCCTCTTCTTTGGCGTAACCTCACCGCTTGCCACTGGTGTCTCTGTCTCCTTCTTCACTCCGTGGGTCACATCGTTGAGTCCACCGGTTAATTTCTGTTTCTCCAGTAACTCAACAACTTTAGAACTGGCCCTAGATAAAGGTTCTAAAACCATTACGGATTTATTCATGTAAATCAATGGAACACCAGGCAGTCTTCTTAAATATCTTCTTAACTTCTCATCTTGTGTTGCTATGAGATATCTATGCTTGTTCTCACCGTTGATCTCAGTTATGGATTTAATACAATCGTAATCACTTAATGTTGGTAATTGCTCATTATCACCAATTTTATGTCCATGACCACATCGCCTTTTCTCCAAGAATTGTTTGGAAAACTCAATAGCTTCTTGATTTCGTGACTCATACAACTTGTTAATACTACACTGAGTAATCAATAATTTAATCTCACCAAGTTGTATACACCTCTCTAATCCTTTGCGTAATTCATACTTGATCTGTAAACTATGTAATATTATTTCACTATCCACAACAACCTGTATGGGTGTCTTGAACTTGAACGTCTGCTGGTACACGTGCATCTGCTTCCTGTACTGCTTGGCTCTCTTCTGCTTCATCTTCGTCTGTTCTCTATCTCTATCTCTAACTCTACTACTCTTTAGTTGGTATTTGCAGAAAAAAAAATCTAAATTCAAACTGAAATATTTTTTTTTTTTTTTCAGATTGAGATAAAAAAATAGATTACGTAATCACGCTTACCAGCCTTGATTTCCCCAAGTTTCGTCATCTTCATCTTGCAATTCCAATTCTAATTTCAACTTGTTGGTCTTTTTCAGCTTCATTCCACTGGATGAAGGCTTGGAAGTGGGTGTGCTGAGAGATTTGCCAATGGGTTTGGTAGCTGCTAGTGAAAGAGGTTTGGAAACGGGTTTGGAGACAGGTTTGGAAGCAGGTCTCGAGACAGGTTTGGAGACAGGTTCTGAATCTTCAGTGTCAGATACATCGAATCCCCATCCGTCGTCTTCGATCTCGTCCCCGAAATCAATTGAGCTTGTGTGCAATTGAGACTGCTGCTGCTGTAGCGGTTGCTGTGGCAGTTGCTTCGAGAGCTGTTTTGATGGCTGTGGCTGAGGTGGCGGCGTGACTACGGCTTGAGTGTTTTTCATTGTTAAGGAACTAGTTGAATCATTAGCACCAAAGAATGATTTACTTAATTTGAATTCATTCTTCTTTGGTTCAGCATTCAATTCAAACGATTTGAATTCGTTCTGTAGATTCTCAAATTGTTCTAAATTGTCATTCGAATCGTCAATTGGTAATTTTTTAGCTTCATCATTAATTTTTGATAAATATTTATCAAATACTAATTGCGCACGTTGACGAATTTTGAAATTTTTATCCAACAACCCAGGTGCTAAAGCACTCAAGACTTTTGAACAACAAACCTCAGGACTAAAGAAATCTATAGTTGATTCAAATGCTAATAATGTATGATACCTCAATGGATCAAAAGAGTCTCTTAAAGCTCTACCAAATGCAGTTATTAAAACACCAGTTCTTGAATTTTGATGAATATTAGGAGAAATCTTAACCAAACTAATGATTGTACTTGTTCGTATTTCTGGTGCTGGATCATTTTGAAGTTTAGCCAAATATCTTAATAAATCATTATTTAATTGTCTATCGGTGATTCTATTTGATATTGGTATTATACTCTTCATTGTTGCTTCTCTAATTGTAATATTTGTATCATTAAAACCTGTAATTAAATGGGAAAATAATTTATCTTGAACTTCATAATTAGATAATTTATCAATGAATTGTGGTAAGAATTGTATTAATGTCATTCTAATGGATCTATCAGGTAATTGAATCGTTTTAAAAATTAAAGGTTTTAAAAATTGATTAAATGTTTGATCTGAAATTTGATTATTAAAACTATGTTTAAAAATCAAATATAATAATGATTGGTTATTTGGATTCAAATTATACAATTGAATCGATTCATTTAGTAATTTATATTCAAATAATCCATCTGGTAACACACCTTGATATTCATCAAATTTAATTAAAATTTCTAATTTTTCATCATTATCTTTGATATACAAATTATCGATATTCTTGTACAATTCAATCAAGTCGATATTGAAAAGTCCTGTACTATCACCATTCTTGATGAACTGATCTACTGATAACCTAACAGTCAAGGATTTGTTGGTTAATTTCGTCACGAATGAATTCAAATTAGGTGGGATAGAATTGTTCTGTAGCAATTGGGTAATCAAAGTGCCTAGTCTAAAAGCATCGATCTTGATAGCTTGACGTGGATTCACAAGTGCACTGGCATTATTCGTCTCTGGAAGAGCCACCAGTCTTTGATAATAAGGAATCAAGTGAGAAATCCTTTGAAACTCCTCGGTTGTGGGTCTATCAGTTATGAATTCAAATCCACCCAATTTCCAATCACCTTGATCATTGACAAACACATTGTAAGTACTTGCCAATCCATGGATCACTTTAGCGTCGATATTCAGACTTTGCAATGCCTTACCCACTTGGTAAATCCCAAGCAATAATAAATTGAAATCTTTTATTTGTTTATGCCTTAATGGAATGACATGTTCAGTAATGATATAGATATAATTTGTCAATTCAAAAGTATCAACCACTTTTAAAACTCCAGGCAATAGCTTGAATCCAGGCCATTTCACAAGTGCATGCTTGACGTATTGTTCCAATTCTTGATGATGATGACTGTGTTTATCAAATTCAAAAATCGTTACTTTCTCCAATGATCTTGTTGAGTCCTTTGGCGTACCATGATAGATCTTGTAGATCTGTAAATCATCATCGGTGTCGATCCTCTCGCCGATATTATAAGGAATTGACCCTCCACCAGTCAAACTCCCTATGGTCTTCGTCAAGAAGTTCATGGCTACTCCTCCTTTCCTTATAAGGGTATAAATAAACACGTTATATAGGTTAAAATAAAAAT
The DNA here is from genome assembly GCA_001599255.1 of Wenyingozyma succiphila. Taxonomy (NCBI): domain Eukaryota; kingdom Fungi; phylum Ascomycota; class Pichiomycetes; order Pichiales; family Pichiaceae; genus Wenyingozyma; species Wenyingozyma succiphila. The sequence continues at coordinate 239,888 of BCGL01000007.1, read as the reverse complement.
TAATTAAATAGATCGCGTTGTTTAATTTTAATGAGCTTTTATTTTTTTTCTTATGTAAATTTTAAATTTTTAAAAAATAATATCTATTCAGAAGCTTCTTGAAATTTTTCAGAAATTGTAGACAAAAGTTTATCGAATTCAACTTTAATTTCTTCTTCACCTCTTGAAGGTTCAAAGAATTTGGCGGATGATACAGCATGTTTAACATCGGCAGTAGCTTCACTCAATTTAGACCATTGAGCACCATTTGAAACTGCTTTTTGAGCTTCATCATAATATGATACAAAAGCTCTCATCATATCATAAGTTTTCCAAATTGGACAAAATGCATCATAAGTTGAATAACCATTTTGTTGTAAGAAATCTTCTTTAATAAGATTTGCAACATCCAATACAATTTTATCACTATCAGAAAGTGCAGATTTACCAACTAATTGAACAACTTGTTCTAATTCTTCTGCATTTGATAAAATTTCTTTAATTTTATCTCTTAAACTTGCAAATTCAGAATAATTTGAATCATAAAATTTATTCAAAACATTTGTATATTTTGAATAAGAAATTGATGTATTAATTGATGGGAAATGTTTTCTTTGAGCCAATTTTTTATCCAATCCCCAAAAGACTTGAGTAATACCTAAAGTTGCAGTTGTAACAGGATCTGAAAAATCACCACCAGCTGGTGATACAGCTGCAACAATTGAAACAGATCCAGTTCTATCTGGAGATCCCAATGCAACGGCTTTACCAGCTCTTTCATAGAAAGATGCTAATTTGGCACCTAAATAAGCTGGGAAACCTTGATCAGCAGGCATTTCACCAAGACGACCAGATAATTCTCTTAAAGCTTCTGCCCATCTTGAAGAAGAATCTGCAATCATTGAAACATCTTTACCTTGATCTCTAAAATATTCTGCCAATGTAATACCTGTATAAATTGAAGCTTCTCTTGCAGCAACAGGCATATTTGAAGTATTTGCCACTAAAGTTGTACGTTTCATAATTGGTTCTTTTTTACCTGAAACTTCTGTATATAATTCTGGGAATTCCATTAAAACTTCAGCCATTTCATTACCTCTTTCACCACATCCAACATAAATAATAACATCAGAATTTGAATATTTGGATAAAGATTGAGAAATAACTGTTTTACCACATCCAAAAGCACCAGGAATACATGTTGTACCACCTTGAACACCTGGAAATAAAGCATCTAAAACTCTTTGACCTGTTAATAAAGGATAATCAGCAGCTAATTTTTCTGTAACAGGTCTTGGAACTCTAACTGGCCAAGTATGGAACATGGAATAACTATGAGTTTTACCATCGAATTCAACTTCTAAAATTGGATCATCAATATGATAATTACCAGGTTCTGCTATTGATACAATTGTACCTCTTGCCCTTGGAGGTAATAAAATTTTATGATCATTCAATAAAGAATTTTCAAAAGTTGAACCAAAAACATCACCACCAGCAATATGATCTCCAACTTTGAAATGAGTTGATGGATTAAATTCGAATTGTGTGGTTCTTGATAATGCAGGAGTATCAATACCTCTTGGAATATAAATTGATTGCGAAATTTCTTTAATTGCTCTTAAAGGTCTTTGAATACCATCATAGATGGTTTCCATTAAACCAGGACCCAATTCCACACTCAATGGTTTACCAGTTCTCAAAACTGGATCACCAACAGTGACACCGGCAGTTTCTTCATAAACTTGAATGGTTGCCTTGTCACCTTCGATTCTAATGACTTCACCAACCAAGTTGTCATGGCCAACTTTCACCAATTCGTACATCGCAGACCCAATAAGGTTCTCGGCAACCACCACAGGTCCCGAAACAGAGTAAATCTGTCCGTATAATGACTCTTCAGCATCTAACGAAAGATTCTTGATTGCCTTACGGGCATTCTCCAAAGCTCCAGCCTAAAGAAAAGATTCCATTTCCCAGTTAGTATCCGCCGTGCACCCAACTCGATTTAGCTCAACTCAATTCAATTCAGTGCAACGTACCATTTTGATAACTCAAATGCAATTACCACAGCCAATTCAGTCCAGAAGAAGATAAACCACCACAATTCTATCGAACAAGGCAGCTTCCATTATCTACACCTCTTGTCTAGATTAACAGACAATCCCTCGACCTCTGAGCAGCCATTTTCGATTCGCGGGCCGGGTAACCGCGCGTCTGTCGCGGTCGATCGGCTCTTTTTCCGTTTCCAAAGACTTGTTTCTGTTCTCTATTATTATTATATAGATATTTATGGTTTTTCACATGGTTATAGGAGGAGACAGGAGACAAGCAGGACGGGCAGAGCTGAGAGTTGCCATTGGCCTGGTTTTGGCAACTGTGCTCCCGCCCCGCCTTGGGAGCGGGAGCTGGAGGTGCCGGTGGAGCTCGCGGTTCTGGCAGCGGTGCTTGCAGAGCCGGCGGTTGAGCCCATGTCCATTCCCGACATGTCCATCCCAGACATGTCCATCCCGGACATTTCGTCCACGGTGGAGGAAGCACTCACAGTGGCTGTAAAGAAGGAGTTCAGCGCTGAGAAGCTTGTCACTAGATCGAGGGAAACAGCAGATGAAGACGAATTTCCATTTGAATTCCCAGTTGAATTCCCAGTTGAGTTTCCAGCGGAAATAGGTTTCAGGACACTATCGATACCGGTATCGAATTCAATCTTAACATTTGAAGAATTTGAGCAGGCTTGCGAAGTAGTGGTGTTGAAAATAGGTGCATTTTTCGAGTCAATCGTGAGATCAACGCAATTATACATGAAATCATATTCTCCTAATTCGTCACCGGTTCCAGCGTAAACCACTTGTAAAGTACCATTTGCGCCTTCTGTATTGAAAAGTTCAGGGATTTGTAGTGCCGGAATACAGAAATTACCAGCACCTATATGATCGTATGCGTTATAGATCAATTGTGTGAAATCAGAAGTTTCAGAACATTCATCTCCGGGACAAAAATATATGGCACCAATTGAGAATTCATGATGCATCAAGAGTTCCAATGGTGATCCTTCTTTATTCCAGGGGAATCGAGGCTCAACAACTGAATTAGCACCACCACAAGGTCCTTCAGATTGTGTGTTCCAATTAGTTGCATTTCTCTCTCCAGGATACGGGATTCTAAAATGTCCTAGTACTGGCACAGCCATTAATAAAACAATCTGAATCAAAGTTCCGAAATGATTCATTTTTGTTCGCTTGATAGAATTAAGTGTCAAGTGATTGATACAATATGTCAACTATTTCTCATTCTTGGCAATAATCACATCATATATCCATTATCAATAAGATCTCGTATTTATATATCCATAAACACTTGCAAGAATGAAAAATGAAAAATGGAAAATTATATTTGCTCAAAAAAAACGAGCAATTTTATAAAGATACTATAATTCAATAACTAAAGATTTAACCACTATATAATCGTCAATTCCATATTTGGAACCTTCTTTACCGAACCCGGAATGGTTTGTTCCTGGCCCAAATGGTAATGCAGCTTCTGTAATCAATCCTGTGTTAACACCAATCATACCAGCTTGTAAATTTTCACCAACTTCAAAAAGTTTTTTATAATCATTTGTGAATAAGTAAGCGGCAAGTCCGAATTCTGTATCATTTGCGAATTCCAATACTTGTTGTTGATCTTTGAATTTGAACAAAGGAACTAAAGGTCCAAAAGTTTCTTCATGAGAAACATCCATTGATTGATCAACATTCGAAATTACTGTCAAATCATGGAAAAAAGGTCCTAAATCTGTTCTTATTTTACCACCAAGTTCTAATTTTGCTCCTTTATCTAAAGCATTTTTCAAATGTGCTTGAACTTTTTGTAAAGCTCTTTCATGGATTAAAGGTCCATGTGTAACACCTTTTTCAAATCCATTACCAAGTTTTAATTTCGCAATTTTAGAAACGATTTTCTCAGTAAATTGATCATAAATACCTTCTTGAATATATAATCTATTTGCACAAATGCAAGTTTGACCCGATTGTCTTAATTTTGAATTTATAGCTGCATCAACAGCTTTATCAAGATCTGCATCATCAAATACTATGAATGGGGCATTACCTCCTAATTCAAATGAAAGTTTCTTTAAAGTAGAAGAAGATTGTTCAAATAATAATTTTCCAACTTGTGTTGAACCAGTAAATGAAATTTTTTTCACAATTGGAGATTCACAAAAGAGTTTCCCAACGGTTTTAGTACGTTCTTGATCCACGGGGACAACATTGAATGTATTTGGAGGGAACCCTGCTTTTTGTGCAAGACTTGCAATTGCCAATGCAGATAATGGAGTCTCTGTAGCGGGTTTTAATACCGTGGTACATCCAACTGCAAATGCAGCACCTAATTTTCTTGTAATCATGGCATTGGGGAAATTCCATGGTGTTAAAATACCCACGACTCCAATTGGTTTCTTAACAGTGATTATTCTTTTAGAACTTGATGCAGATGGTATATTATCACCATAAATTCTAGGTGCTTCTTCAGAAAACCATTCAAAGAAAGAATTACCGTATTTTACCTCACCTGCAGCATCAGCCACGGTCTTACCGTTCTCCGCAGTGATTATCCTGGCTAAATCATCCACGTTCTCAGCAATTAAATTGAATAATTTCCTTAAAATAACCGATCTTTCACGTCCTGAAATTTTACTACTGAATTCATCAAAGGCAATTTTGGATTTCTGTAGGGCTTGCTCGACGGTCTCAATGGGGGTATTGGCAAGTTTCAAAACGACATCGTCAGTTGCAGGATCATTGACCTCGAAGAATTCGTCAAAATCCGATTCGGGCAAGAATTCACCGTCTATAAATGGAGTTGTCTGCACAAGATCTATATTTTTGATACCATACTTGTCGGCAAATGCCAAAACCTGCTTGGAGCGCTGCACCTGGGAAGTCTGGGAAGTGTGGGATGCCTGCGATGCCATAGTCCTTATGAGTGATCTTCTACTGAGTGACCTTATAAACACACTCATTGACTTTCCCAGCTATTATACACACACACACACACATCTATATATATTGAAATGTGGAGAAAGTTGTACTTCCTTGCTTTCCGATCGCTAGCGGGCTTTTCTCCTTAGCGGGATTTCCCCATTGGGACGAGAGAGCTTCGGGGGAGAGAGAGAGAGAGAGAGAAACGCTAGCGGCTGGCCGCTAGTGGGTGAGACCAGGGACCGTAGTACAGACACACTCCAGTGTCAACGTGCTGCAGCCAGTCCCTGGGCTCACTAGCGGTCAGCACTGGCATCTGATCCCCCAGAAGCACTCACTCACTCACTCACTCACTCACTCACTCACTCACTCACTCACTCTAGGAAGCAGACTTACCCTGCGCAGGGGACTTTTCAGCTCCCGCTTCCCAAAGAGGCAACGCGGTAAAATTTCGAGCGGCAGCACGAAATTCCGATTTTTTTTTGGCTTTTTGGGTTTTTTGACTCACCCTGTAGGGGCAGAGGGCAGAAAAGGTGATTTGGAAAATTTTTATTCACTTATTTGTTCTTTTGCAAATTAAATTGTCTTATTGGTTTGGCATTATTTGGCATTCGTATATTATTAAAGGAACAAGATGTCTAAGGGAAAGGTTTGTTTGGCTTATTCAGGAGGTTTAGATACCTCTGTGATTCTTGCATGGTTATTGGAAGAAGGTTATGAAGTTATTGCATTCATGGCCAATATTGGTCAAGAAGAAGATTTCGAAGAGGCAAGAGCTAAAGCTCTTGCCATTGGTGCTACCAAGTACGTTCTTGTCGACGTTAGAGAAGAATTCGTCAAGGACGTTTTGTTCCCTGCTGTTCAGGTGAATGCCATTTATGAAAATGTCTACCTTTTAGGTACTTCATTAGCTAGACCTGTCATTGCTCAAGCACAAATTAAAGTTGCTGAACAAGAAGGATGTTTTGCCGTGAGTCATGGATGTACTGGTAAAGGTAACGATCAAGTTAGATTCGAATTAGCCTTTTACGCACTTAAACCAGATGTTAAAGTGATTGCACCATGGAGAGATCCTGTTTTTTTCGAAAGATTTGCTGGTAGAAAAGATTTATTAGATTATGCTGCTGAAAAGGGAATTCCTGTTGCACAAACCAAGGCCAAACCTTGGTCAACAGATGAAAACTTGGCACATATCTCTTTTGAAGCAGGTATCTTGGAAGACCCAGATACCACTCCACCAAAAGATATGTGGAAATTGACCGTTGATCCTCAAGATGCTCCTGATAAACCAGAAGATTTCACCGTTGTTTTCGAAAAGGGTAAGCCAGTGAAATTGATCTTGGAAGAATCTAAAAAGGAAGTCACAGAGCCAGTTGAGCTTTTCTTGGAAGCCAATGCCATCGCCAGAAGAAACGGTGTTGGTAGAGTCGATATCGTGGAAAATAGATTCATCGGTATTAAATCTAGAGGTTGTTACGAGACTCCAGGTTTGACTCTTTTAAGATCGACCCACATCGATTTAGAAGGTCTTACCCTAGACAGAGAAGTTAGAAACATCAGAGACACTTTTGTCACCCCAACTTACTCCAAGATCCTTTACAACGGTGCATACTTCTCCCCAGAAGGTGAATACGTCAGATCTTTTATTCAACCATCTCAAAACACCGTCAACGGTGTGGTCAGAGCCAGAGCCTACAAGGGTAACTTGATCATCCTGGGTAGATCCTCCGAGACCGAGAAGCTGTACGACGCCACCGAGTCCAGTATGGACGAGCTCACCGGCTTCCAGCCACAAGAAACCTCCGGTTTCATCACTGTCCAAGCCATCAGAATCAAGAAATACGGTGAAAAGGCCAGAGAAACTAACACCCCACTGACTTTATAAGACAAAAAATCTGTACACCTCTAATTAAACCCATAATATTTTTATTTTTCTATTTTTCTCTCTATTTAAATTTTGAATTTATTTTTTAAATTTCTCCCTCGACGGAATCCCAAAAAAGCAGAAATCGGCCGTGGGAGAGAAGCGAGAAGTGAAGGGCCAAATTTACTTGACTTGTGCCGTGTGTAAGCGTGTGTGTGTGTGCGCACGGGTTCTTGCTGCTTCATTAGCCAATCCATCTGCTAGTCGTTGCGTCGCACAGGCCCAGCAGCATCCGCAGTCGTCACGAGGTCCCCAAGGCGCCACCACCCACAGCCAGAGCCCCACTGAGACCCACCGCCCCACCCACCTGAGACCCACCGCACTCACAAGTACCGCAAGCAGCATTAAATTATTAATAATCCATTACAATCCACTATAATCCACTATAATCCATTCCCATATATATATACAGACTCCTAGAAGATGGTGGAACGAGGTCCTGACCAGTGGCTGGAAGTGATAAAGGAGTGCCAGGCACTGCCCGAGAACGATATGAAGCAGCTTTGCGAGATGGTGAAAGATTTATTAATGGAAGAGTCTAATATTCAGCCTGTGAAATCACCAGTTACGGTTTGTGGTGATATTCATGGACAATTTCATGATTTATTAGAATTATTCAAAATTTCAGGAGGTTTCCCTAATGAAAGTAGTTTAAGTGTGAATTATATTTTTTTGGGAGATTATGTTGATAGAGGATATTTTTCATTAGAAACTTTTTCATTATTAATGATTTTAAAAGTAAAATATCCACAACATATAACGCTTGTTCGTGGTAATCATGAATCAAGACAAATCACACAAGTTTATGGGTTTTATGAAGAATGTTTGAATAAATATGGTTCCACGATGGTTTGGAAATATTGTTGTCAAGTATTTGATTTCTTAACTTTAAGTGCAATTATTGATGGAAAGATATTATGTATCCATGGAGGATTATCACCAGAAATTAGAATGTTAGATCAAATTAGAGTATTAAGTAGAGCACAAGAAGTTCCACATGAAGGTGGATTTTGTGATTTAGTTTGGTCAGATCCTGAAAATGTTGATACATGGTCAATATCTCCTCGTGGTGCAGGATGGTTATTTGGTGCAAAAGTTGCTCGAGAATTCAACCATATTAACAATTTACAATTAATTGCAAGAGCTCATCAATTAGTAATGGAAGGTTTTAAATATCATTTCCCAGATAAAGATGTTGTTACCGTTTGGTCAGCACCAAATTATTGTTATAGATGTGGTAATGTGGCTAGTGTAATGAAAGTAGATGACCATTTGAACGTCAACTTCCAAATCTTTAGTGCCGTACCAGACGACACAATCATGGCAAACCCAAATAAAACCCAAAAAAGCGGTAACGAATATTTTTTATAATACTTAATTAACTAATGAATACACTACATATTCTCTTTTACCAGGGAAGAGTATTACAACCAATCGAGCGTCTATCGACGGGTCGAAGACTGCAGTGTCGATCGGCGCGTCGGTTGGAAGAAAGACGCGCCGATGGGCGCCTGGGAGGTCGGTGGGGGGTCAAAAACACTGCTTTCTGCCGCTTCGCCTCGCGTCACCGCCCAAAGAGGAATAAAATGCAAAAACCCAAAAGAACTTACAGCCAAAAGCGAGAAATCCGCAGCAAAAACGCAGCAAAAACGCAGCAAAATGCGGAAAAAAACGCAGTGCGCCTTAAAAAACGAGACAAAGCGCGAGAAAGCGAGAGAGCGAGAGCGGAAATGCGAGCAAGAACAGTGCTAAAAGCACAGCCAAAGCGAGGAAAGCACAGCCAAAGGCCAGGGAAAAGCCAGGGAAAAGCCAGGGAAAAGCGGGAAAAGCACTTACAAAACCCAAAATCCCACATGGCGCACAAATCACCTGCAAATAGCCTTAGAATTAACCATAGAAACAATCCTAAAAAAGCACAAAATTTGTACACTCATGTTGATTTGTCAATTTCGGCCCTTTTTTTTTTTGTTTTAATTATTATTATTTTTTGAGTTTTGCATTTTTGACTTAAAGCACCACTTGCTATTTTCTGACAAGTTCCATTCATCCCCTGCTGCTGCCCCTGCCGCTAACTTATCAGCTATCTAGCTGTGGTGTGTGTCTGTGTCTGTGCCTGTGTTGTGTGTCTGATCCCTTCCCGGGCCGATAAGGATATTTCTATAACCATCAACTCATCTGCTGTTCACCCCTCTGGTCAACGTGCTCTGGTAAGCACAGGTCCTTTTTGCCCGCTCTCGCTCGCTCAGCCCTAGATCCGCCCTAGATCCGCCCCTGGATCAAATAAGATCATCCACAATGTCAACAACAACAAAGGAGGCCCCTGCTGCAACTGCAAATTACCCACAACTTTTCAGATCGGTTCTCGCCCTATCGCTTCATAATTTGGGTACTCCAAAACCTCCATCATCATGGCTTGAAAGAAGAACTCCCAGTTCTGGATCTGCTACCGATACCAGCTCTACTGATACATCTACTAGTACATCTAATAGTACATCTACTAGTAAGTCTTCTGCTGGCTCCGCCAGCTCTATTGTTGAATCTACTAGTAAGTCTTCTGCTGGCTCCGCCAGCTCTATTGTTGAATCTATTGGTAAATCTTCTGCTGGCTCCGCAGGCTTCGCCAGCTCTGCCAGCTCTGCCAGCGCTCCCAATGATTATCAAATAGAACAATCTCCATATGGCGTTCTTGCCGTTCTACTCGTTTCAAGTTCTTTTATCTTGTTTCCAGGGATCTTTTTTTTGCTTTGGAGTTATACAAAACTTTGGCCATTGCTCCTTTTTTACACCGTGACTTTGTTACTCAACAACAAGACTCCAACAAATGGTAATGCTTTCCATCGCGTTATACCATCATTCAAAAGATCTTTACCTGCTAAATGGCTCGCCAATTATTTCCCAATAGTCTTGCACAAAACTGCAGATTTAAAACCAACTTTTACCCAAATTTCTGAAACAAAATTGGTTTACAAAATCTCCATACTTAATTATCTACCTTCCATTCTTGTGAATCCTTTTAATTTCACAAAAATTTCAAAATCATTTACAAAACTTGTACCAACTGGTCCAAAATACGTTTTTGGATATCATCCACATGGAATTATTGCATGTGGTGTATTAGGTGCTTTCATACCTGAAATAGATTCAAATCCAAATTCATTCCATAATTTATTTCCAGGTATTAAATGTTTGATACTTACATTAGTAAACCAATTTTGGTTACCATTTCATAGAGATTTTATAATGAGTCTTGGTGTGGCAGCAGTTACAAAAAAATCAATTAAAAATCTCTTGATGAAATATAATTCAAGTATTTGCATAGTTGTTGGAGGTGCAAGTGAAAGTTTATTGGCTAAACCAGGTGCAAATTCAATCATTTTAAAACGTAGAAAAGGTTTTATTAGAATCGCAATTGAATGTGCTGGTAAAATAGGTACTCTAGAAGATAAAGAATTCGATTCTTTGATAATCAATTCACGCCCAGGAACTTCTTCATCTTCAACTTGCTCCTTACCAAGTATAGTGGGTTACGACTCATTAGCACCTTCTGTTGCTTCATCATCCACAACATCGCTAACTTTTCTCGGTGAAAATAGTAAGCCAAATCCAAATTCAAATTCAAATTCAGATGCTGATATTTGTTTTGTACCCATGTACGGATTTGGTGAAAACAGTTTATACGAAGTATTTGATACATCCCCTGATTCTCAAAACGCTGGTAGTTTTGCAGAATCTTTTAAACGCTCACTAAGACACTGGCAATTATACGTCAAGAAAAAGATTGGTTTCACAGTACCTTTCTTTTACGCAAGAGGAATCTTGAATAAAAATTTCGGTTTCTTACCACATAACAAACGTGTGGATATAGTGTTTGGTAAACCAATTCCAGTTAAACGCCTATTCGGAAACAAACCTGGAGATCCAGTGTCTCCACAAGAATTAGATTTCTACCACAGACTTTACGTCGATTCGTTATACAATTTGTTCAACGAGAACAAACACAAATACCTGCGCTCATACGAATCTAAAGAACTTCACATTGCCGAGTGATTTAATCAAACTCAACGAGAAATTCACATACATATCATTATTGTTATTATTACCCGTGTCGCAATACAATAGTCACCGCAAATCATCGCTCACTCATTTGCATCTTTTGATCCCGTGTCAAAATTCCACTTTCTTTCATTTATTTATCTTCATCGTCTATTATCTATATATTCTTCGCTTCCTCTCCCGCCTACCTCTCCCTATCTTCACCCTCCCGCCTACCTCTTCGCTCCATTCTTATATACACATTCCAATTCCCTTATTCATCGCGTGCTCACACTGTATCCCTTATCTAAATCGATTTTTCACTTTATCCTTACTGTATTAACATCTATATCAGATCACGTGACTCTGATATTTTTCATTTTTTTGTGCTGTTTTTCCGTCAGGTGATGTCTTTTTTTTTTTTCATGGATTACGTAAGCGGCTGCCTTGCCCCTTTTCGAGGAGCGGAGGGTTGAAAGATACAGGAGAGGGGGAGCCGAACCGAACTAAAATGTACTGCACTGAAATGCAGTCAATTGCACCTGGGTTCTAAATGGGGCTGCAAAAAATCTGTGCGTCCAGTCAATTGAGTATTTGCTTCCATTGTGCGTATCTGATAGAGAGAGACACGCCCACTCTAGTGTATTTAAAAGCTCAAAATCCATACCAAGAAAGTTCCAATCGAGGCACAGTCTAGGATTTTTTCCGTTCCCCCACAAAAATGCCAGTACCCATATATTCGTCACCAGAGCTCAAAGCTCAGTCAATCGCTTCGGAACGCAGTTACAAACCACAGGACACCAGCTCTGTTGACGATAGTAGCTCTTCGGAGCTATCGCAGGACTTGACGACTCCAACCCATGGTGAACCGGGTGTCCCGAAGCACGATTCGATTTTTGCTCCATTCAACATACCGTGGCACAGAAGAGTTGAAACTTTTGCCCTGTTAGTCCATTACAGTACTCCTACAACCCTCGTGTTCCTGTTTTTCATCTTATGGGCCTTCCCGTTACTTTGGCCACTACTGATATACTACTTAATTGTCCATTTTTGGTGGGATCATTCATTCAGTAATGGTGGGGTGGTGGAAAAAGTTAGTCCATGGCTAAAGAGACAATCTTTCTTAAAGAACGTCCCCAAATATTTCCCAAGTCACGTCCATAAGACAGTTGATTTAAAACCAACTTTTACGAAAATCACAGTTAAACAGAAACTTTATTCCGTCAAAGTTCTCAATCTATTTCCTCAATTTTTAGTATCCTTATTGAAAGTGAAAAAGGATAAAATTATCTCTGTTGAAAAAGAAGAAAGAACGGGCCCAAGATATATATTCGGTTACCATCCCCATGGTGTCATTTCATGGGGTGCCGCATCCACATTTATATTTGATGGATCTGAATCTGGGTTTGCTTCTTTGTTTCCAGGGATCAAAACTTATTTGCTGACATTAGCAAATCAATTCGCAGTTCCATTTTACAGAGACTATTTATTGGCTTTAGGTCTGGCATCTGTTTCCAAGAAAAGTATCAAGTCTCTGATCCTAAGAGATCAAAGTGTGGTCATCGTCGTTGGCGGTGCAAGCGAAAGTCTTTTGGCCAAGCCAGGTACAAATGAGATTGTTCTCAATCGTAGAAAGGGTTTCATCAAAGTGGCTTTGGAATCAGCAGGCAAGAGTAGAGCAAGCTTTATCGATCAATTGAACCATGAAAATGATTTGAATCTGGTACCAGTTTACGCATTTGGTGAAACAAGTCTCTACGATGTATTCGATACATCCGATTATGCTGCAAAAACCCATAAAGATGGATTTATTCGTAAAATTTTAAGATCGGCACAACTGGAACTCAAGAAATTGTCTGGTTTTACACTCCCTTTGATCTTTGCAAGAGGTATCTTCAATTACGATTTCGGATTCTTGCCTTATAGATCCCCAATCAATGTGGTTATCGGAGAACCAATCCCAATCTATAGAACTTTCGGAAGAGCTCCAGGTGATGATGTTAGTCAATTGGAGATTGATTATTTCCATGATATTTACGTGAAGGCTCTGGTGAAGTTGTTCCATGATAACGAAGATAAATATTTACAACCAGGTGAATCAAGTTTAGTCTTGAAAGAGTGATTGTGTTAATTACCTGTTCAATATATATGATATTTTTTTCTTTGCTCGTTTATAGTGAAATTTAATTTTTCAAAATCACAAACAACACTCAGAAATTAATTTTACTAAGAAACAAGGTAATGACAGACTTTAAATCGTATTAAAAATGTTATTATAAACTTGACGTATAAGTAGTGGAATTCTCTCACCAACTAATACATGATCTTCTATCCATGAAAGACAAGATTAGGATAGACACAGAAGGGTTTTTGTGTATGAGCGCTTAAGTAAGAGTTTTTGTGTACCAGCGTTTAGACACTAGTTTTTGTGTATCGGCGGTTAGGCACGAGTTTTTGTGTTCCAATTTTTGTGTACGAGAATTTACGCATGACTTTCTCTGTATGATTTTTTGTGTACCGGCGCTTAGGTCCGAGTTTTTGTGTACCAGCGTTTAAGTGTGAATTTTTGTGTATGAGTTTTTCTGTTCCAGTTTTTGTGTATGAGCGTTTAGGTACGAGAATTTACACATGACTGTTTGTGTATGACTTTTTGTGTACCGGCGCTTAGGCACGAATTTTTGTGTTCGAGTTTTTGTGTACCAGCGGTTAGATATGGGTTTTTGTGTACGAGTTTTGTGTATGAGTTTTTATGTACCGGCGGTTAGGCACGAGTTTTTGTGTATGAAAATTTACGCATGACTTTTTATGTATAAGTTTTTGTGTACCAGCGCTTAGGTATGAATTTTTGTGTTCGAGTTTTTGTGCACTGGCGTTTAGGTACGAGAATTTGCACATGACTTTTTGTGTATGAGTTTTTGTGCACCAGCGCTTAAGTGTGAATTTTTGTGTTCGAGTTTTTGTGTACCGGCACTTACGTATGAGTTTTTGTGTACTAGCGTTTAAGTGTGGGTTTTTGTATACCAGCGCTTAGATACGAATTTTTGTGTACGAGAATTTGCACATGACTTTTCGTGTTCCAGTTTTTGTGTTCCAGTTTTTGTGTAACGGCGTTTAAGTATGAATTTTTGTGTATGAGTTTTTCTGTACCGGCGGTTAGGCACGAATTTTTGTGTATGAGTTTTTGTGTTCGAGTTTTTGTGTTCGAGTTTTCGTGTACCAGCGTTTAAGCGTGGGTTTTTGTGTATGAGTTTTTGTGTCCCAGCGCTTAAGCACAAATTTTTCTGTACTAGTTTTTGTGTACCGGCGGTTAAACACGAGTTTTTGTGTACGAGAATTTATATGTGACTTTTTGTGTATGAGTTTTTGTGTACCGGTGCTTAGGCCCGAGGTTTTGTGTACGAGAATTTACGGATGACTTTTTGTGTACCGGCGGTT
>BCGL01000007.1:71001-225436 GCA_001599255.1 Wenyingozyma succiphila | reverse complement strand
GGATGACTTTTTGTGTACCGGCGGTTAAACTTGAATTTTTGTGTACGAGTTTTGTGTACCGGCGCTTAGGCCCGAGGTTTTGTGTACGAGAATTTGCACATGACTTTTTGTGTATGAGTTTTTGTGTACCAGCGTTTACGTATGGGGTTTTCTGTATGAGTTTTTGTGTATGAGTTTTTGTGCACCAGCGCTTAAGCACGAATTTTTGTGTTCGAGTTTTTGTGTACCAGCGTTTAAGTCTGAATTTTTGTGTATGAGTTTTTCTGTTCCAGTTTTTGTGTATGAGCGTTTAGGTACGAGAATTTACACATGACTGTTTGTGTATGATTTTTTGTGTACCGGCGCTTAGGTATGAGTTTTTGTGTACGAGAATTTACGCATGACTTTTTGTGTATGAGTTTTTATGTACCAGCGCTTAGGCACAAATTTTTATGTTCGAGTTTTTGTGTTCCACTTTTTGTGTACTGGCGCTTAGGCACGAAATTTTGTGTACAAGCTTTTGTGTGCCAGCACTTAGGCATGTGTTTTCTGTAAGAAAATCTACGCATGACTTTTTGTGTGAGAATTTAGGCTTGAGATTTTGTGCAGGAGTGAGTAATGTATGAGATTTTGTTTCGTTGCAGTCTGCATTTTGTAGAAACCTATGCGGTCTAAATTTTGGACATAATTGCTCTGAGTGTATATGTTTTGTGTACATACTTTTATGCATCTCATTTGCGTTTGAGTTGGCTAGAGAATAATTTTGTTCAAGGGTTTATGTAGAGTCCGCGTATTTGTTTTCTACTTATTATTTTACATCTGAAGTCACTGTGAAGATTTGTGCTGGAATTTTTTACACTTTTTTCTGCAAAATCTTTTGGTAGTCTTTTTGTGTAAACTCTCCGTGCAGAATAATTGTGGTGAATTTTGGAATTTTTTTCGCAGAATTTTTGTGTTCATCCTGGTATGGACCTTTTGTTTGGTTGGAGTTTCTGTGGAGAAATTTGTAACTCTGTGTGTTATTTTTTTTGCGAGGCCTGTGTAGGAACTTCGGAGACTCTTCATGTGAGCCTTTTTGTCTTTGTGTTAGATTTTCTGGTAAAACTTACTGTTGATTTATTGTGTAGGAAGTTAGTGAATGGCATTTGGCTCTGTTCTCTCTAATGACTCTTCATTTAAAAATTTTCAGACCTTTCGGGCTGACCCTTAGTATAGAATTTTGGGTAAAGGCTTTACTGAGGATCTTCTTCTGTCTAGCTCATACTAAAATTTTGGGTATATATATTGTGAGCATTCATCCACGTTTGCAACTTGTCACTGAATTTCGCGCAAATCTTTTTTGCATTGTTATTATATATGTATTCCTTAAATGTATTCGGTGAATATCATTTTGTGTTAGATCTTCGTGTACTACATTGTTTTATTTAGAGTTTCGCACGCTTTCGATGTATCTTTCTGCAAATTTTTGTGGAGTTAAACTTTCTTAGCTGTTTCGTTGAGGGAGTTTTTCTGGAGTGCTACCAATATATATATATATATATATATATATGGAGGCTCGCGTTAAAATCTCCATCTGAGTATTGGGTATGTTTTGACATATGCTTTTTTGTTTTTTTTCATGATATGGTATGAGTATAAGTTTGTGTACGCTTGTCAGGGACCTTCATGTAGACGTTTGTAGAAGATTTTCTCTGTATAGTCTTTTTTCATTCTAGGCTTTCTGTTTCTGTTTATCTTTGTTGAAAGACAGCTTTGTGCACCCTGATCAGAATCCTATTAGGCTTGAAGAATATGTTTTAGGCAATATGTATTCACAGTGTATTCTTAGTGTATGTTCTCATGCCTGCAAATTTTGTGTTAATGACCTAAATGAGCCTCACTTTGCACTGCAGTAGTGTTATACTTCATCTTTTATACTTTTGCAATATGCGTTGTGTGGTAGAAGATTATATCAAGTTTCAACAACAGACATCCTCTGTGAGTTAGATTCCCTTTGGTTTTATTTCTCTCGTGGTTGAATGATAATCTGTAATGAAGTATTCTCTTCTGTGATTAAGTAGTTCCAATATCATTGTTTCAATCAGAAGTGATGCTTATTAATAAATCGACATGGGGAAAAGCTAACTAAAGAATTTTTTTCATGACACTGGAAAAATAGATGTCAACTTTCCTTCTAAAATTGAGCGTACTGGATTGGATTGGATAGTCAGTGCTTTTTTTTGCAGTAAAATTGCTGAAGCATCATCTTTGTGTTGGGTAGGCACTTTGAGTAGATATATGGTCACACTCAGTTTAAACTGCCTTCTCGAGGAAGTCCTTGCGATGCATTTCTGCATTACAAAGCAACTAGTTCCATACAGTTCAGATAGCGCGCAAAGTTTGTAATTAGGCAACGGTTCACTTATGAAGCAGATATGATATTTGAGATCATAGCTAGTTCCTTGTTCTAATTGTGATGTAAGAAGTGCTTTATTTTTGACTTGCGTCTTACGCTCACATTTCTTCATCCAGCGCACATATTGCCTGATTTTTTTTTGATTAACTTGCGCTTAGTTTGTCTTTGAACCTGCAAGATAAATAATTGAAACTCCGAGGGTGAGTGAGTACTCTTAAATTCCTCAAAACCTTTCGCCTCTGTTACTGGCTAATTCTGTGATAAGAAGATGACCATTACTCTTTGGCCTGCAAACTGTTCGTGTACAACAAGGGTATCAGTTTGAGCACTTTTTAAAGAGACCATATCTGGTACCTCTTCAAAAGACTACTCTGCAGTGGTAAACGCCAAGTCTTGGTGCTGACGTAGACTTCATATACCTATATGCAAGAGCATATTCCGCGGATATACAGTGTTTGCTGGAACGGAAGTGGCACTTCAAGTTCTTGAGCCGAGATACTGGTTAGTGAGGTCATTAGGCATATTCTACGGGCTGCAATAAAAATATCATGAGCGGTATGTCGCCATTTGAATCATGCCCCAAACGCCACTTACTAGCCAGAGAAACCTCATCTTTGATGTTTTCGAGGGGGCAGCTTAGAAGCTCATCAGTAACAAGAGCGACCTGCAATCTTACAAGTTCAGAAGTTAGAAGCAAATAGAAATGGTGTCAAACTATTCACTTAGCAATGTTGAGAACTGGTAAAACATAAAAACGTTTGAAAGTTTAGGGACTTTGATACAATAATGCAGTTTACATTTTTCATTGAAGAAAACAACGAGTCGCTACTGTAAAGCAATTGAGGACTCCATGAGTAAACCTATCATTCTCAAAACGTTCACACACTTCACATTGGAAGGAGTCTTCACATTTATCTTGTGCTCCTGAAACTGAGCTGGGCAATTAGTTTTCACATTAAACCGTAAAAGCTGTTTGCAAGAAAATAGTGTTTTCGAGTATATTCTCTTAGGACCATCTAAGTATACCCAGTTGGCAACTACGGAAATCACAACTCTAAATTATAAAGATTGCCCATAAGTTTGTAGTCAATTGCGAGTGTATCAGCTTCATCAAAAGCCCTACAAGCTAAAGAAATTTGCTATATTAGATCGTTAGGGGCATGATTATTATTTCAATAGGAATGTAGACTAAAACATATAAATAATTTACTTCATTCTTTGGAAAAGAACTCTACATTCTTGTACCCAGTGTGCAATCTTTTGAGTAGCTCGTATAAACATGTGCCTGAATACTATAAAAGGGAAATCCCTGTTACATATGTTGAAAGTCGCATAAAAGCAGGTAAATTACCAAAGGATACACATATCGGCTGGAGTATAGTATCACTTCTTAGCTTTACGTCGTAATGCTTTACAATATTTGAAAAAACAGATCTGTCGGCCTGTATGGTTTTAAATCGTTCTTCAGTTTTGATATTTGTCAGTGAACTCGATGTTATTGCTTGTGAAGCTGACAATTCAATCGAAGTGCGGTGTTCCACTTGACAAATTCACAGTTTCTTTCAGTACCTTTCGTGGCTGTCAAATTGAGTTGCGTACCAAAGTGATGTGAATTTAGCGCGCGCTATATTTGACCTATAATGACGGAAAATAAGTGAATTGGTTGCGGAGTTTCCCAGCTGTCAGTTACATCTTTGGAAAAAAATCAAGCAGCTATAAGAAGGCTGCCACATGCATCTGCATGCAATGAACGGTTTGCACTACATAAAAAATAATACAAGAGCGTTGTCAGACTGTTGAATATCAAAATTCGTTACTCGTTAAACAATCTTCGCTAGGAAACGGACTACCTAGGAGCGTATATACCACTTTTCTATTCTTTCCTTCACTCAACCTTATTTCGTGTCTAATTCCATTCTACAAAATGAGCAAATCATCTACCGATGAAGCCTGAAGCAATACAGTACGTCATGTGAGAAATTTATTGTGTATCTATTGGAGAACATTACAGCATCTAAAATCAACCTCAAGGTGTTTTTTTTTGGAGACGAGGAAAATGAAGAAGTCTCTAAAGACTCTTCATAATAGTTGTCACAAATAGTTAAAATCATTCTCGCTTCAGAAATCTTCAACGCTCACTAAAGTCTAAGCTGAGGAAGTGCGATGTACTATTTGGGTGCCTTCGACAAAAATGATAAAAAACTCAGCAAGAACAAATATTGATATGCAGAGCAACAGTAACTTCCTATTCATCTACAATTCAGAGTGTAGTGAATAGGATTCAGTTCTACTTTTTCTTTTATCGATGTAATCATGATGTGTTACCTTGATGGTATCCTTTTTCATATTTAACACGAAGTGTTTCATTAAATTCAAAACTTGTACTGAGAGCAGATCTGAGATATCAAGCTGAATAGGATCTTAGCTGATGAGCCAGTACAATAACAATGAAAGAGGTTTTGTAATAAATAATAAATAATGCGCGCGAAGGTGGCAAATAAAAGCAAAATAGAACTGTTTTTTCGTCTCTTATCACATTGATTGATTTTGATCGATATATTTGGTGAAAATGTCATGAAAAACCATGATGAACTACGGTCTCGGTTACATTTCGAAGAAAAATGAATCCAAGCTCTTTATGTTTTTTTGAATCTAGCGGGAACTTGAATTTCTAGTTATTTCATACGCGCCGATAAGCTTGAGATGTTGAATGTAGTAGTATTGATGGCCCGACTTATCCACTAATACTATTAACTCATCGGTCTCTATAGATACTCATTATTTGAACATCTGATTTCATGAATTACTAGAAATCTCGCTTTCAAAGCAACTCATTTGCTATAAGAATTTTGTGAACGCTGAAAGGAATAACCTTAAATAATTTATGATGAAACAGATTTTTCTTGTTGTGAGGCAATTGCTATCAAAGGCAAAAGAGAGTATATTGAGATACATTAGTTACAATAAGAACGAGGAGATAATTTGAAATGAATAGTATCACTTTTATTCAAATCGTGTAGGCATTTGGATTTCATTCATAGCTAGGAAACGCCGATGCTTGAATCAATAGAATTATTATCCTATATACATAAAGTTTTATCGTTAGATTTAATATTAACTGCTAATACTTTGTGAAGCCAGTTTTTGATGAATATATTTGTACTTTAGTCAAAGATGTAATGAGTGACAATGATATTACTTTAATATTGAATATTATACCATTCTCCTCTTCATTTCTCACAATAACCATTAAGGGTGTTTCTTGCATTAAAAAAACGATTGAACATAATACAAATATAAATATAAATATATGAATAATATTTATTAGATATAAAACGATAATCTTCATTAATATGTATAAATCTCTAATAAGTTATATAACATTAAAAGGTATAATTATCAAAACTTATAAAAACTTATAAAAAGATTATAGAGTTAAGATCTAGAGGATATTATTTTTATTCTACCTTTATACACTTTATTCTCAGTAATGTAAAACAATTTTGATGGCAATAGCTGATGCATTAAAATTATTAATTAAAGAAATATTATTATCACATAATGGTGATTATGTAGGATTCAAACCTACAATAACATGAGTTATAATATCTCAGAACGCAATATTGCATAAAAAGGTATTAAATATCATTCCGGTACAATAGAAGCTGGTGTAACAAATGGATTGAATATTAAAAGAATGGTGCTAAACCTATTTTTATAAAAAAAAACATCTTATGTCCTAGATGTGAAGACTTATCCAAGAAATAATTCATTTGGATAATTAATGGTATGGATCACATCACATTTTAACAAGCTTGATTTTAATTTGCTTTTTCTCTTTACTTAATGGTGTGAAGAGAGATTTCTGCATAGAATGTTCTTGAAAAACACATGTAATCAATTTTTCACTCTCTCCTATGCTTCTTGTAAAGTGTTGCGGTTGCTTATTTCACTATAGCGCGTAAAAGTAAGCGAACCCATAACAAAGTTGATAAAGATTCTGAGTACGCTCAATACCAAGAATACATTTATTTACCCGTGACATATGAAATTATATGTGATGCAGAATTTCTGAATTCACGAGATGAAGAAGCAACTGGGAAAACTGATAAGGAGCACTTCATTATAACTCTTTCAGTTTCGATTTTGAGAATGAGTTACTTCAAGGCTTAGAGACATCCTTTAGCTAGATGGAATCCATCCAATAGTTAGATGCAATTTTTACAAATACCGAATATATGTGTTTGTCGCCCCCATTGAGACCATCTGAACTACCAACTTGTCACAACTTGGTGTTGATAATACTAAGAGGTAGAAATGGAAAGCAATTCCAAAATTATTTTATATCACTCCTTTTGAATCTAAAATACCTAGTCATTGACTCTATAGCACATTTTCACTGATCTAGACTTTGCGAGCGTTTGCATAGCTTGGCCCGTTCTAATCACCAGAAATTTCCCAATTGCTTGCTTCCATCTCTACTTTCAAAATGGAGAGTTTCGCATGCATGTGGTTTTTTGGAGAAGATTCTGATTAGCAGTCATCATTTACTGAAATGGCCATGAGAAATACCTCAGCTGCTCAGATTTCCCAAAGTGAATAACAGAAATCAATTTTCGGCTCAGTTACATTAGTCGTTGTCATACCTTAACAAAAAAAAGTGTAATTGAGATTTAGGTCCACATCAGCTCTCTCAAGGTCTCTTGTGCGGTAGTTTGCAATCACCATGATTCTCGACTTTTTCCTCTTTCATTCTTACTGCAGGCTTTGTTGATAAGACAGAAGGCTGGTTTAGGTGACTTAACTATCTAGATTTACTCAGAACTGGCAAGCTTGAGTTAAGTATCGAGGAAGACGATAATGAAAACAAGAGCGGCCAGGAAAGTCAGAAGGTCGGAGTGAACAAGACATAGTAGTGGAGGAGAGACAAAGGTAGGGCCAGTTACTGCATTTCCCGAAGTCCCATGGGAGACGATGAAGCAGAAGTCCAAGTCCAAGCCGGCTAAACATAGCCTGCCGCCTCAACAAGTCCCGCGGAACATGATTATCGACCACTTTGAGACCACTGAACTCCTAAGCGACGGATACTACACTTCAGAAGCAGTGGAAAACGAAGCAGAAACCGAAGTAGGAGCTAAAGCTCAGAAGAGTAATATTGATCATCGGGTACAACTCGATAAATGTCGCTTTATAAACCAATTGTTTGGAGTGAGGTGAGAGTATTGGAATCCTTTACCATAAATTTACAAATACAGCTAGACTAGAAATAACTCTAGCATTGTACTGTTATATAAATTTATATATTTCTGAAAGATTACTTTCTTTTTCAATATATGTATGGGTATTTCTTAGTTGTGAAAATTAAAATTTCTTAACAGTAGGTGTTGAAATCTGTGATGCCTATTATTGCAAACGCTGCTGAGGAACAGTCCCCCCGAGCTATCATTAAACATCATACCCTGTCTCTGATACCTCGAATTTTACTGGTGTGATGTAGAGCCATGTTGTGGAAGATCAACTCATGAAGAATGAAGATAAATTTAGTGTCCAGTACGAAATATGCGAAAAAGAGATAAGTATATGTAGATATTCATTGTTGTTCGTAAAGACTCGCTATAGCTCAGCTGGAAGAGCATAAGACTGTAATTGTTCATACTTGGCTATCTTAGGGTCCCTGGTTCGATCCCGGGTGGCGAGATTTTTTTTTTTTCAATCGTTATTTGATTGATACATGTAATTTTTTACTAGTTCATTTTCTATAAACGTTGTTGTTTGTCCTTGTTTACTGTGAGTAACATTGTCAGTGTTCAGAGAGATCCCGTTTCTTAGAAAAATTTGTATTTAATTAACCGAAGCAAGCAGCACTTTAAGCAACCCGGAGATTCTGATAAGAAAAATGATTGACATCAGCCACTAATTTGTTAATTTTTTTGTGAGTCACGTGACTCGAGAATGACAACCAGCCTTTCCTGGATTTTTCTTATTTTTTCAAGGAAAGCGGGCAGGGAAAGTACTGAATGACGATGCTGTACGAATTGAAAATATCAATTGTAGTGGGTACAAACGAACATACAGCAGCAGAATATCAGAGCTGAAGTAGCCAATACAAAGCCAGAAGTGTGCTGTGTTTCAATAGGAAGCATAAAACAAATAAGATTCGATAGTCATGAGTTCCGCTTCAGAGGAATTTAGGTTGGTAGTAGTAGGTCCACCAGTGGTGGGTAAGTCTGCTTTGACGATTAGGCTTACACAGAGTGAGTTTGCCAATGAGTACGATCCAACAATTGAGGATTCTTACAGACATCACTGTGAGATTGATGGTATAAGTGCGTCCCTTGATATTCTTGATACCGCGGGTCAAGAAGAATATTCGTCCATGAGAGATCTTTACATGAAAACCGGTGAAGGTTTCTTGCTTGTTTTCAGTCTTTCAGACCAAAATTCATTTGAAGAGATTTCTTCTTTTTACAATCAGATAATTCGTGTTAAGGGAGAATCAGTTGATTTTGTTCCATTGATACTGGTTGGAAATAAGAGTGATCTTATTAGTGAAAGGCAAGTTTCTAAAGATGAAGCTGTTGGATTGGCTAAACGTATTGGAGCCTCATATATTGAAACGTCAGCCAAAACAGGAACAAACGTGACAGAAGCATTCTATAACTTGGTGAGAACTGTGGTGAACAATACTTCATTCACTCCAGGACTTGAAAATGTTGTGTATCCTCAGATATCCGATTTCCCCAAAGGTGCCAATGCAGGTGTGAGTGGTGGTAAAAAAGGTGGTGCAGGTTTAGCAAATGGTCATAATCACGGCACTGGACATGGTGTTGACTCTTCATTGAGTGGTGGCGATTACCACAAAGGTGGTGCTCATAATGATGCATCAAATGGTGGTGTTAGA
Source organism: Wenyingozyma succiphila (assembly GCA_001599255.1). Taxonomy (NCBI): domain Eukaryota; kingdom Fungi; phylum Ascomycota; class Pichiomycetes; order Pichiales; family Pichiaceae; genus Wenyingozyma; species Wenyingozyma succiphila. The sequence goes on along the minus strand of BCGL01000007.1, from coordinate 216,161 downwards.
GCATCTACATCGGGTGTTGCTGCTACTGGTGGTCAACAGCAGGATAAAAGAAGAAATGAAACTAATGGAGGTAAATCTAGTGGTGCTAATGGTTCAAATGCCAATCCATCTGCTTCACAAGATAAGAGCAGTGGTGGAGGTTGCTGTGTAATTGTATAATTTCTCACAAAAGAGAAGCAGTATAATCAAAATCTAAAAAGAATTCTATTCAAATTTCAAACTTTTTGTAGTATTTTTTTAAAGCATTCAATGTATTTCAAATCAAATTACGGTAATTTGAGTCTGCAAGAAGAGAAAAATATCGTTTTATATAGTTATACGCAATACGTAGGTAAATGGCAACAGATGGGAGGAAATATGGGTAAACCAAAAAAAGTAATTACAAAAGCAAAAAAGAAGCTAAAGACAAAAACAAAAATAACCACAAAACAGAATGGAGGAGATGGTAATAAGAGATATGATGGGGAAAGACGACGCACACTAAACTGTTGACATTTATACGCAAGAGGCAAGGAAAAGGAAGGAGAGAGAGGTTGGAGGTTAGAAGGGGAATATACTAATAACCCAAGAATAATAATGATAAGGGACTAAAAGGGAATGATCAGAATGCAGGAGTAGAGTTGACAGATGCCTTGACGTGATCAGCAGATTCAGTAGCTGCTGCATTGACTTGTTCTTTCAAGGTGTTTAAATCAGAAGTTGGAGCTTGTGGGAAGTTTGGTTGAGAAGAGAATCCAGTTGAAGTCTTGAGTGGTGTAGCTTCGGTAGTGGTGGTAGTAGAAGAAGAAGTGGTAGCACCTACGGTTGAACCAGCGGTTCTTACAGGGACTTTTGATTTAATGAAATCACCAACTGGACCTAATTTTTGAAGGGCTTGATCAACGACAGGACCTGTTTTCTTTTCAGCAGCAGCTTTGTATTCAAAAGCTTTATCCTTTGCGACTTTTGAGTAAGTGGCAACGGCATGATCGATTTCCTTTTGGTTTGTCAAGTAAATGACAGGTAAAGTGAAAGCAGCGAGGGTGGAAACAAAGGCTAAAGTCCATAAGGAGATCCAAGATGTGAATTTATACAAGACATAGGACAAAAGAGCAGCCCACAGAGTGTGTTCGATACTTTTGGCATAGAATAGTTCCTGTATGTTCTTTTCAGCGCTACGAATGGCAAGAGCGACATGGGATCCGATCAAGTCTGCGCGATTGGAGAGAACTGTGGAGTAAGCAGGTCTCAGTCTTGTGACAAACCCGGTTCCGGTGAAAAATACACCCAAGTATTCAGCAGCACCAGCAACTAGAGAGAAAAGAGAGAGAGAGATAGAGAGTTAGTAAGTCATTGGAAGAGCGCCAATTGCCTGTTACGAGTCTGCCTGTGTGTGTGGGTGTCCCCGAGTGGTGCTTGAACCCGCTCGGAAGTCCAGACTGGTCCAGACTGGTCCAGACTAGTCAGATATCCGCCGGAGTAATTTCAGTTTCAGGTTCAGAAGGGGAGAAAAAAACGGGCGGCCGCGCATTTTCGCTTTTTCGCCAGTCGCAATTTCGCACATTCGTTTTTCGAAGGGGCTCCAGGGGTGTTTGCTGATCTTGTGTGGCTTGAAGGCAGGGCGATTGCGGGCGATTGGGCCACCGCAGGCGATTGGGCCACCCAGCGGGATCAAAAGGACTCGAAGAGACTCAAAGGGAGACATATGTAGGCAATTGATGTAGAGGGATAGAATGGTGGTACTTACCTGCCAGACCGACGGCCGAGAAGTAGAAAATGATGGTGAAGACATTGATGAATTTGAGGGCTAACAAGGTGCTGATTATGGTACCAAAGTACTTGCCCGAGCGTGTAGGATCTTTCCAGGTGAGCAGGCCGCCGCTTTCCTTGACGACGGTCTGAGCGGTGCCTGCCAGTGATGAAGGTGCAGAGCCAGTGGTGGCACTAGAGCCAGCAGAGCCAGCAGCGGGGGTGCCGGGAATATGGGTGGTGGGAGTGGTGTCGAGGGGGTTGCTAATGGCCGACATTTCGTGGATGCGGTGCTTGTGAGATGTGTGTGTGGGGGAATTGAGACACGGAGCGGTATGAAATAGATAAAGACTAGACAAGAACAGACACAGGAACAAGAACAGGAACAAGAACTATCACATGAACAGGAACAAGAAAGCGATCTGGCAGATACACTAGAAAACAGCGGCCTTTTTTCTCTCCTTGCTTTTGGGCGCGTCACACGACTGGGCGCTCTAGCAACTGGCGTACATTACATAACTTTACATTACATTACATTACATTGCGCAGTAGATAGCAAGCCGGCTTTTGGGTGGCTTTATTGACACGTAGGGTGTGTTGTGGTAAACTTTATGTAGGCTACTGGTGCACTGGGTAGTTGCTGTGCACGGGGTAGCTGTGCACGGGCAGCGACCGCTGGTGCTGGTGTTGGTGATGGGGCTGGGGCTGGGGCTGTGCTGGATGTTGAGACTGCACTTGATGTTGAGACTGCACTGGATGTTGGTACTGCTGCTGGGGCTGGGTCTGCGCCTGTGGGTGAGGTCTGTGGGCGTACTGCTGCTGGATGTACTGCTGTTGCTGCTGCGATTGCAATTGTGATTGTAATTGTGATTGCGCCTGGGTCTGCAGCTGCGGTTGCGACTGAGAGTGCGCGTGAGACTGTGGTCTTTGCGCTTGCGTTTGCAATTGAGACTGCGACTGCGACTGCGACTGCAATTGCTGTTGTGGTTGAGCCTGAGCCTGAAGTTTGAGCAGAGCTCTTTTGAAATTCTTGGAGGCAGAACGACGAAAGTATTTATTGGCCAAATTGACATTTTTGGCCACTCCGAAACCTTGCTCGAGGCACAACCCAACCATATACTCTGCCTCAGCTAATCTACCTTCATCAGCGGCTTTACGCATCCACAAGAATCCTTGTTCAGCGTCTTTGGGCAACACGTTTTCAGCTCCTGATCCATACCATTTGGCCAAACCCATTGCACCGTAACTATGCTCGTTCTCAGCAGCTTTAGAGTACCAGTAAATACTCAACGTAGGCTCTTGTTTCTGTAATGGCTTATTATTTGAATTATCAGGTTTGAACCCACTAGTAGGGAAACAACCTTGTGCATAATAAAACCCTAAAACAGCTTGAGATTCAGTATGCCCTAATTTAGCAGCTTGCAAATAATTCTCCAAAGATTTGGAAGTATTATGTAAAATTCCTAATTTCCGCAATTGTGCAACAGTAGATTCTGAATTCGAATTTGAATTTGAATTTGAATCTTCATTTTGTAACATCAAAGTATTAAGATCTGTTTGATATAATTTCGCAAGAGTGTATAATGCACCAATTGCATTATCAAAACTTCTTGCAGATATTAAAGGATCTGAACCCATTACATCAACATCTTTTAAAGTTGAAATTGCTCTTTGATGCCATAATAATGCATTTTCAACATCTGGTGATGAATTTGAATTAATTCCAACAAATGCAAACATTCCTAATTGACACATTGCAGATGGATCACCTAAAATTGCAGCTCTTTGAAAATATTCATTTGCTAATTCAACATTTTTTTCAGTTCCAATACCAATTTCAAGACAACATGCAACTCTATAATATGCAACAGGATCTTGTTGCTTTATTGCAGATTCTAAAAATAATTTATAACCTTTTGTTTCATCTCTTTGATCATCTGGTAAAACTTCTGGATGAATACCACCTGAATAAATATCTCCTAAATAAAGTCTTGCACGTGTTGAATTAGGTGAAACACTTAAAGTTTTATTCAAGACTTTAATACTAGTGGTTAAAAATAATTCTCTTTCTTTATTCAACCTATTTGATGGTAATGGTTTCTTACGCAATTTACCATCAATAGAAACATTTGAAACAAAATTGGAATTTGATAATGTTTCTAATAAAGTAACAGCCCATTCAAATTGAATTTGTGGAGTGAATGTACGATAATCTTCAACTGCTTTATCTCTTCTTGCAATAAATCTTTTCCTCAATGATTCCAACGATTCTTTGGATTTAGAAGGTAAAATAGGTTCAATGGCACCACTGGGATGTACTTTTGTAGTATACTTGTCTGGGATCTTAACTTCTACTTCAACAGGCTGTTGCTGCTTTTGAACCTGAGGTTCTGGCTGGCGTTGTTGAGTCAGGGCAGGTTGTTGCACCGGTAACCGCTGGCTTGGCTGCTGAGTCCGTAGTTGGGGGTACTGCTGAGTAGGAGCACTAGCTTGCTGCTGCTGTTGACGAGACGGCTGCTGTTGTTGCTGCTGATGCTGTTGCTGGCGAGGTTGTTGATAGACTTGCTGAGGCTGTTGAGGCTGTTGAGGCTGTTGAGGCTGTTGATAGACTTGCTGAGGTTGCTGGGGGAGTGATTTCAATGGTGAAAGTGGTGGACTTGATTCCAATGGAGGTTGTTCTTGCAATTGAGGTAATTCTTCAACTATTGCAGGGGTAATCAAACTACTGTAAAAATCTCTTTTATGTAGAGTAGGTAATGGAGGAGTTTCTTCATCATCGTCATTGATAGAGACAAATTTTTGAGTTGGTCTACTACCTCCACGTTTTGGTTGTGAGAATAATGGAGTAGTAACGTAATCATCCAATTTAACACCTGTTGGCACAGGTGGTGGTAATTTACGTTTTGATTTAAGATCGGTTGATGCATGTCTTGTGAGAGCTCTGAATTTTTTCTTACTGGTTCCTGAAGGTCCCACAGTATTGAAAGATCCCAAATGATCATCATCTTCATCATCATCCACTCCACTAGCGGCACCAGCAGCAGCTGCAGCTGCAACTGCGGCAACTTCATTATCATTGACGTGTTTCAATTGGTACCCTGCTTTTTCAAAACCTGTTCTGTAGATTGATTTCGAGTAGCTTAAAGACCCACTATGTTCTAATTCGGAATAAGCAGGTGGTGGATCATCACTAGTTAGTCCATCTTCATCTTCTCCCTTGGTGACTGTGGCGGAAGTTGAATTTTTTTCAGTGACATCTGTATCCCCCGGTTGTTTCGAAGAGGGACCTTCGTAAAGTGACGATTCACTGATTTGGCTCGTTGCCAGAGAAACCTGAGAGGCTCTGAATAAATCGACGCTAGGAGTCCTTTGATCTGCTGGTGGTGGAGGTGGCAATGGAGGAGCATCGGCAGGAATGGAATACGAAGAGGAACTGCGCGAAGTTGGCTCCTCTGATGCGGCATGTTGGTTACTCAATAAGTGCTTGTTTTGAGAAGAATGTGCGTGTGATAAAGGGGGTGGGTGGAACACAGGTTCAGCCTCTGTTTGGACTTCAAATCTGGGTTGAGACTGGGCTTGATTTTGATTTTGATTCTGAAAGCGAGGAATTTCTGAGACTTGCGGGGATGGGGTGGAGGTGGAGGTGGTGTTGATCCTGGAGTCTGAATCAGGTGGAGAGTTCAGGTCTTGCAGTGCGAGGGCTCTTTCCAGTCTCAGGATCTTCTCTTCCAAGGCGTTTATCCTGTCTTGATCTGAAACTGTGGCCGTGGACGAAGATGAAGCACGGTGCTGCGCCCAGTTTTGAGCTTCATTCTGCGGGTTGTAAGGAAGCTGAGGCGACGATTCCTGGGCCGGAGGCGAGCCCTGGTACAAGTAAGGGTTGCTGCGGGGTCTTTCACCGCTATAAGACATGTCTATAGGATGATCTGTACCAAAAGAAAATGGGCCCTTGTCTCTACGGAGCAGGAAACAAGTCCCGAAAATGGTGGAGTATTTTACCTGTTGCGGAGAATGTGTGAGAGAACTCTGAGAGTTAGTAGGAGAGTTAGTATGAGAGTTAGTATGAGAAGCCTTAGTATGAGAAACTACCGCGAATGCCTGGACGCGTTTGGAGATGTGGTGCACGGGTGATGAAACATGGACCGCGTTCTAGGCCCTCGGTGGGGTTCGCGGGCCCATCGACGCGCCGGTCTTCTTGAGTGCCCATCAGCCCAGATGGCAGAATTGCACTCTCAGAGAAAACCAGAAATTCAGAAACTGCGGGTGGAGAGTGACAAGAGAAGCGAGGTTTAAGTACCAGACACAGAAATACTCCACTACAAGGCAGAAACAAACAAAGCTGCAGACACAGGGCACAGAGCACAGAGCACGGATACAGAGTACAGACGCAAACAAGATTGCAGCACAGATGGGGGACTCGGAGATAGTAGACCCGCAAGTGCGGGATTTGTATCCTGGGTTGAACGAGATAACTGATGCATTACAGGCTTTCCCCTATGAGTTGATCAGGTATTTTACCTTGTTGAAAGAGATCGATGCTAAATGTGTGCATACCATACCGTATTTACGTGCGTATATCATCAGGTTTATTCAGATGCGTAAGACACATCCCAAGCGTGAATTATTACTGTTCAAAATACGTGAATTGATAAAAGAACTTATGCCTTGTCTTGAAGAAAAAATGCACGTGGCTACTATAGCTTCCGATACTTGTGATAAGAATATAAGGCGTATTAATCAAGCTTATTCGATCGTTTCTGCGCATGAAATACCACAAGAGATAATCATTGGACAATTAGATCATCCTGCAATCACGGCAATTGCAAGCAATATTACTACTAATGAAGCCAAATCTGCACAATCTCAAAGAAGTGAGAGTAGAAGAGAAGCACTTGCTGCAAAGAAAGCTGCAAGTGCCAAATCTCCACATGGTAGTCTCACTGTTGCCGATGGTGGTAATGGAGTTTTCGCAAATGGAGACAGTAGATCCGGTACACCTGGGCCAACAAATTCAAATTCAAATTCGAATCCAAATTCTGCTGCTACTTCTGCTACAACTACAGCATCATCATTTGGATCTGCTACAAGCGCGGGTTCTAATAACTCCGGTTCAAGTAACTCTACGAGGAAGAAATCCGGTGGTCAAACGGGCTCAAAGAAAAGAAAAACTGAGAATAATGGTGGTCATGCAGGTGATCATGGTAATGGTCATTTAACTGGTGCAGGAGCATCATCAAATGGCACAGGCAACTCAAATGGTGGTGGTTCTAATGGCAATGGTGCCCATGCGACTGCCATCGGCAGTGCCACAGGTACTTCAAATAGAAAGAAACAGACTTCGTCGAGGCCGAAGAAGGATTCAAATGCTGCCGCCGCAGCAGGAGCCACAGGAGCAACAGCCGGAGCAGGAGGAGCCAACGCCTCTAATGGGGACTCAGCAGACTCTAAGAAACATACACATTCGCACGGACGCAGTGGCCATAATGGTTCACATGGTAAGAATGGTTCAGGATCCGGTTCAGGATCTGGATCAAATGGCAAGAATTCATCACACGGTCATGGAAATGGCGCTGCACACAACAACAATGCACACTCGCACGAACCTCTCACGCCGCCCGGGAACGCTCATAACGCCGCTTCTGTAACTGGAGCCGCAGGGTACTATGATAATGACGCAGACGCGGATTCTGAGCCCTTATACTGTTACTGCCAACAAGTATCATATGGAGAAATGGTGGGTTGTGATGGAGAACACTGTGAGAAAGAATGGTTCCATCTTCCGTGTACCGGCTTGAAAGAGCTCCCCACAGGTGAATGGTTTTGCGACGATTGTCGCGTCGCGCGTCTATCGACCTCTGGCGGGACGACTCCCGCGGCCTCAGCCTCGGGGCACGTGACCGCCACCACGGCGACGGCGACGGCGACGACGTCACGTGCCCGTCGTTGAGTTTTCTCTGCTGTTTGTTCGAGATTCGAGACTGCACGCGCCGATCGCCGCCGCGGGCAAACGATCAACATCCACCAACAACGCTTTTTTGAACAAGACAAGACAATTGGTGCCCCCCAAAAGATGGGTTCTCTTTATATAGCTCTTGAAGTACCTATTTATCTTAGATTGATCAATCAATGGCTCCGATAACGACAAACGAGGTAACGCAGTTCCTGAGCACGACTGTCAGTGTGGCGCCTTTGGTGTTACTGAGTGTGGTGGACCACTATGAGAGAGTGGTCACTAATAATACTGGAAGTACCGAAGTTGGTGGTGCCAATGGCAAGAGAGTTGTTGGTGTTGTGCTTGGTGAGAGGTTGCATAGTTCATACAAAGTGACCAATTCATTTGCCATTCCATTTGAAGAAGATGAAAAGAATCCAGATATTTGGTTTTTGGATCATAATTATATAGAATCAATGCTTGAAATGACTAAAAAAATTAATGCTCGTGAAAAGTTAATTGGTTGGTATCATTCTGGTCCTAAATTGAAGAGTTCGGATTTACAGATAAATGAATTATTTAAGAAATTTATCTCTGATCCTTTATTATTAATTGTTGATGTGCATTCGAAAGATTTGATTGATATTCCAACCGATGCATATGTTGCCGTTCAAGAGATTAAAGAAGATGGATCATCGAGTGAGCGTACTTTTGTGCATTTACCATCTTTGATCAAAGCCGAGGAAGCAGAAGAAATCGGTGTTGAACATCTATTGAGAGATATTCGTGATCAAGCAAGTGGTAATCTTTCATTACGTTTAACAAATAATTTCAGATCTTTACAAAGTCTTAGTGAAAGATTGAACAATATTGTTCAATATTTAGCTAAGATCTTGAATGGATCATTACCGATTAACCATGCAATTTTGGGTAAATTACAAGACATATTAAATCTTTTACCAAATTTGACAGGATTTATTACGGGTGATGCAAATACTACAGCTGGATCTGAAAAGGCAAAACTCTTGCCACAGGGCAAAGCCCAGCAATTGGCTTCTGCTTTCAACGTCAAGACAAACGACGAACTGGCTACGATCTACATCAGTTCACTGGTCAGATCCATCATTGCATTCCACGATCTTATTGAAAATAAGATCTCTAACCAGGAATTGCGACAAAAAGACGATAAAGAACTTGAACCCGAGTCCAAAGATGGCGCCCCTGGAGCCACTGCAGACCCTGCGGACCAAGAAGACTCTGCCAATACCACCTCTGCTGCCCCATCGTCCAAAGAACCTTCTAAAGAATAGATCTATAGCTCTACCTACTATAAAACATACACTACTAATTGTAATTGTATTGTAATTGTATAATTGTAATTGTAATTGTACTGGTTACCCGCCTGGTTTCCGAATCGGGCAATTCAGCTCTGCAAAAAAAAAAATCCCAATCTCTGCCATAGTTAACATTTTTCTGCTATGATGAGATTTTGACCGTTAGTTATTGGACAGGCAGAAGCAGGCACCAGCTCTGGAGAACCAGACACTATCTATACAGCAGTCCAGGCTGAGAGGCCACACACCTGCACGCACACCACCCAGATCACATATACATTCCGCCCACCGCCATCCATGAGGATACTGATACACACCGGGGTCGTAGGAGGACGCACTGTGCCGAGATCATGCGTGCGCTCAGTGCTCAACTGCCGGTTCCAGAGCACCACCACCTCCACTGCTACCACCACGGGCACATCGCCAGCGGCAGCAGCAGTCACGACGGCCGATGCTCGTAAGGCAGAAGACAGCGCTTACAGCGCCTTCAACTCCAAGCTGTTCCACTACTCGAACACTATCTTGAAGTCTCTTGGATCGCGTCACCGCTTGCAATTCACACCAAACTACAGGATATATTTCGGTCCAAATTCTCCTAGTCGGCATCCAGAGACTGACCACGATGCTGACCACGAAGCTGATCAGCAGCTGTTATCTTCATCTTCCCAATCGACAAATATCTTGGGCGACACCAATGACAAAAGTGTCATCTCAAAAGTCCCCGCCATGGCCTGTCACCCACCCGTGGTGCCAGTGGTGCCAAACCCCAATACAAATTCAAACGAGCTGACTAACTCTTCACAATCACGTATACCGTTTGCTGTGAAACCTAAGCAAAGGTCGAAGGAGAACACACAATCTGTATTACAATCCGCGTTATCTGGGCAAACATCGCAACTTTCACAATTGATCAACCCATATCTTACCTTGACGAAACCAAGATTGACATTTTTGATTATGTTAAGTTCCACATGTTCTTATGCCTTGGCGCCTGCTGGAGGTTTAAGTGAATTTTTATTCTTGACAACAGGAACTTTATTAACTTCTGGTGCGGCAAATGCTATAAATATGGGACGTGAACCAAATTTCGATAAGATGATGGTACGTACATCTACAAGACCGGTAGTAACAGGTCAAGTCACCAGTAAAGAAGCTTATATCTTTGCTACAATCACAGGATCAATAGGAATTGCATTATTATACTATGGAGTGAATCCATTAGTTGGATTTCTTTCCTTCTTGAACATATTACTTTATTCATGGATTTATACTTCATTGAAAAGAAAATCCATTTTAAATACATGGGTTGGTGCTATTGTTGGTGCAATTCCACCATTAATGGGTTGGGCTGCATGTACTGGATCTTTAAATTTCGATTCTGATATGGGTGCTTGGTGTTTAGCACTTTTATTATATGCATGGCAATTCCCACATTTTAACACATTAAGCCATAATATTAAAGATGAATATCAAAGAGCAGGTTACGTGATGACTGCATTCAAGAATCCAATGCTTAATGCCCGAGTTGCACTCAGATACTCAGCTTTAATGTTCCCAATTTGTTATGGCCTCTGCTATTACGGTGTCACTGATTATTGGTTTTTCTTGGATTCTTCCATTTTCAATGGATGGCTCACTTATATGACTTATAAATTCTGGAAGCAACAGCGCAAAGTCCATAGCAAAACCTTCGCATCTGCGCAAAGTCGTCAAAATGCCATTGCGCTTGCTAATGTTCATGCCAAAAAGGCATTCTTAGGATCCGTATGGCAATTACCAGTAGTATTGGTGCTTGCCATGTTGCATAAAAAGGGACAATGGGACAGATTCTTCCAAAGCGACAGTGATGAAACTACCAGTGGCGAATCAAACACTGGAAACCGCACATTACAACCCGTCTAGAATCAATCCAATCATCGATCATCGATCATCTCTCTGTAATTAGATTCGAAAACATTATCTAAAAAACTTGTAAATATACAAAATACAGCCTTTTTTTAATATACAAACAGCCTCGCGAATGTAATAATATACAATACAGAATAAAAATAAGATCAACTTTAATAATTTAAGATTGTTCTTGTTTAGATGTCAGTTAGCTATTTATCGCCAATTGAGGTCTACAAGCAGTATGTACCTCCCGCATTTGGTCCCAACAGAGGCACATACATTCTGGCTACGGAACACAGATGGTCAAAATGGAAATGAAGCGAGTAATAGAGCAAGACGCAATCATAATAATAACAATAATAACAACGCGGGTGGTCATGACAACAATACAAATGATGAACAATTGAATAATAACGCAGGTGTATTCCAACAGCCTCCGTTCTATTCGTACTCTGCAGCGTTCGCAGGTTCAATGAGACGTACTCCTCACTCACAAGAGCTATTGAGTATTGTTTCCGGGACCAGTTCTAGTAGGAGACAAGTGAAATCGTCTTCTGTCAATAATACTTATTTCACCACAAGCAGTGCAACAAGTGCACATAGACAAGACCAGACTCTTGACCATATTAGTCTTGAACTCACCAATGATTTGCTTTACTTGAAAGGATTGGGGTATATGGGGCAAAACTATTTGAAGCCATTGGGCATAGAAAGAAAACAAATGTTGAAAAATGATGCACAGCGAGGAAATAATACTGCCCCAAGTAGCTCATCTGGTAGAAATGGGTCTCTCACAGCCAACCTTCTCCTTGGGGATGATGCCAGTGATGAGAGCCAACTAGACGATGATTCACAAGTAGGAGGACCAGGAGGAGATCTCGGTAATAGTAGTAGCCTGCAGCGCGATGATGACGAGGAAGAAGAGGACGATGAATACGGGGCAGGCGCCGAGGAAGGTAGTAGTTCCGGTGGTGTCAGTGATAATGCTACGCGATACAGAAGAGATTTCACGAGTCGAACAAGCAATTTGTATGCCACCCGATTGACTACTCAGGACACCGATTTAGATGCTGAAATTCCTGACCTTGATAATGGTGACGATAATTCATACGACTTTGATGATGCTGATGATGATAATGATGAAGATGATATTGATGCCGGGGTCGCAGTAGGTGGCGTAGGAGGATTAGGAGAACAAGGGGTAGTTGTAGGAAATAGCGATCTACGCAGAAGCAGTATCCAAGAAGGATTCATGGCTGGAGAAGAGTATCAAGATGATCATAGTATTTCCATGGAAGATGACGATATTAGTGTGGGAGACCAATTATTAGAAAACCCATTATTAGAATCCACAAGCAGTGTTGGAGAGAGCACAATAATATCATCCAATATGTTGATCCATTCCAGTGGAGGAGATGCGAATTTGAATCATAATCAAACGCACACAGTACGAATTCCTTCTGGTTTACGAATAGAACAAAATGGTGAAAATAACGACAACATGATACTTGATGAGTAATGAATATATATATATATATATATATATATACAAGTTTAATCAACTTTAGCTTTTTGTAAATGTAATGCAGGAATCATCCATTTACCACATGAACATCTGGAACCTTTCCATGAATATCCACCGATTTTCGCTTGACATTTTGGGCAATGAAATTTCCCTTCTATATCACCTTTAATCAATTCATCATGCATCCAACCCAATGGTTCATTCAAGAAATGGTGTGTGCATTGATCACTACCCTTTTCTGCATTGATGACTCTATGAGACTTATATGCCGTCTTGATGAAATACCCTTGCTTATTGTCCTCATCAGGAGCTTCATGTTCTATTAAACTTGAAGAATCAGCTAGAACATGTCTACAGATTTTGCAGCGATATTTCTTATTATTCTCCAATATTGGAACTCCACCATCACGTAATACTGATTCAAGATCTCCTGAATTTTTCATTGCTACTAATTTAATCAATTTATACCTTGAATCCAAAAAAATATTCGAAATGGGGGTTCCATTGAAATCATGTAAAATCTCTAATTGTCTAATGAACCCAGCATTAGGCACAGCTTCAATAACATTCTCATTCTGCCTTTTCCTTGCTCTGTTGATTGCATATAATGCAGTTTTCACATCCATCTGGTAATACCGTATTAAAAATGCACTTATAACAGCAACAGATCTTGATAATCCAGCATGACAATGAATCAATACTTTCCCCGTATGCTTAACGTTTCTCAAATTTAACTTGACCTCCTCCGCATCATTGACATTAGCCTCACCGATAAGACTCTGGAGTATAAACTTGTTCGTTGTCGGTATGTACTTCAACAAATCAGATTCTTCCTCATCATCTATTTCTATATGCAGAGTATTATATTGCGTACTGGAAAATGATGGACTTTCTTTAATCACACTGACTATGTTTGTTATACCGTATTTCTCTTTCAAGTCGACCCCTCCATTCACCACGGGGTCAATAGAAGACACATATATCCCACCAAGTACACGATACGGCAATTCACTCATTCTTATATTCCCATTTACTCTTTATATATATATATATATTGAAAGTGTCAATAATTTTTTTTTATATTTTTTTCGTATTTGGAGTCAATTTTTTTCAGATGGCTCGATTTGGGAAATTTTCAAATTCCAGTAATTTGACCTTATTGTATCAATCTTGTCTCTTAGTAAAATATATACTTGTGAAGCAGATTCATTATCGTGTTCTTGAAGCAAGATCTTTGCCCATATTTCGTAAACGACAGAAGGCGCAAAATTGTCACTCCCGTCTTGCGATTTGTAAGATTGCAAGAGATCTTGCACAAAGGGTTTCAAATCCAGTAGATCTTTTCCAAATACCTTGTAAACGCCTTGAAGATAATTCCAAGACGATTGGTTTGACGGCACTATCAGTATTTGTTCCTTGATGAATTCGAGTTCGTTTTGTGGTGGTTGCAATTTTGGTGGCTGTGTAGTTATGATTTGCTTCTGTGGAAGTAGTTTGTTGCCGAAAAGCACAAAGAATCGATGATTCCAGGCTGAATTATTACGAACGTCTTCAGTGATCAAATCTTTTGTGAATTGAAGCTCATCAATTGAGTTGAAAAGATCGAATCGTTCCACAATCCATCTTCTGTAGCTCCAAACATGATAATTTTTAGAATCTTCATCTAACATTGTTTTCAATAATGGATATTCTGTCTCGTGTAAATCGAAACTGAGGTTTTTAGAAATGATCTGTTCAATGATGAGTTGCCTGTAATGCCAGATCTGGTAGTTCTTGAGGTTTTCCAATGCAATTTCCTTACACCATTCCAATTCATCCACCAAGACATCAGGTTTTGTCAGTGTTAGTTTAGTTATTATTCTGTACCTGTACTGCCATACCGTGTAGTGAGCAGGTATGATATCGATCAGCAAACCAGATACGTGGAGTGCTCTCTCAGATAGCTCATCTTGCTGTAACAGAGCACGGAAGTACCCTAGGATCTCCTTGAGCTCATCAGAGTACAAGATTCGACATAGCGCATCCGGAGCCTCTTGTAACTCTATGGGCACTATATCATCGAAATTGAACTGGCCCCATTTATCATCACTTTCATTACCCACTTCTGCCATCTTGTGAACCGATCCTGCTTGACTTGACTCGAATCCTGACAGAAAGTCGTACTGTGAAACCTGTGAAAATGCCCCGTATTTGAAGGCCTGATATTGGGTTGTATTTTTGAAATTGTTCTTTCGCACCCTCATTGAAGTGGCCCAAAAGGGAAAAAAAGCTCAAACATCTTCATTTAGAATTTAGACAATTGCAGTAAGTGGAAGAACGGAGCTAACTGGTCAGTGTGTGTGCTATTGCCTGGAGCTAACGCTGGGAAGCAGCCCCTGTTGAACACACACTGACGATAGCACGAATGGCCTATGTCGATATACGCGTCTTCTCTTCAGCGTCAATGTTAACCGCTTGCTCGATGAGTAATGGGTCATTTTGCCCGTTTCTTTTACGACACTGAAGACAATGTAGCTTGCAGGGGAACGACCTCCACACTCTCAGCTAATGGATGTCGAAAGACTGAGTAGTAATTGACTCGACGGTCAAATCGTCCATGGTTGTTTCTTTCCGGTTCTCTCTGCTAT
This sequence comes from Wenyingozyma succiphila, assembly GCA_001599255.1. NCBI lineage: Eukaryota > Fungi > Ascomycota > Pichiomycetes > Pichiales > Pichiaceae > Wenyingozyma > Wenyingozyma succiphila. The sequence continues at coordinate 201,125 of BCGL01000007.1, read as the reverse complement.
TGCAGATTTCCCCAGATCACAGTAAAACTAAACTCGCGAGGAAATTGTACCCCGGATTCTGGACAGTTTCGTACTAAAGTGGGTTGGCCCTAGTTCAGAGTGAGTGGACATCCAGAGTTCCTTCTAATTGGATTCTGCCTGTATTCTGAGCTGTTGCAGGTGAGTCCGTAGGAAATGCGAATTCAGTTCAGGTATTAGGATATACAGAAATTATCATTAAGGCATTATATGTATGTATGTATTTTACTTTTAGATTTTAATTTTAATATTAATTAGTACATGTATTCGAAAGATGGGTGTAAATCACCTTTCATGACTTGTTCTCTTTGTGATAATGCATTCCATTTTGCTTTATAAGCATCTGTTTTTTTCAATCTGTTAAGACGAATGACGTATAACAAGTAAATTGTAGTGGCCAAGATAGCTAAAGCAACAGAACCGATACAAACACTCAAACCTTTTCTATAATCTGGTGCTTCTTTATTCAAGAATAACCATGGAGAGATGATACCACCAATATTACCGAATCCAACGATGAATGCAGTACCAACGGATTTTCTTGTATGACCACCGAAATTCAAACTAAACCAACAAATAATAGTTGGCATTGAAGTATAAAGACCCATAGCACATAAGAAGCATCCAGCATATTTAGCATTTAAATTATCTGTTATATCGATGGATAAAACCATTGATAAACCGATAATGGCAGTAGATGCAGCCAATAATAAGAATGGGTATCTTGAAAATCTTGATCTTCTAGCTAATAAATCAGAGAAAAAAGCGCAAATAACGGCGAATCCAAAAGCTGATAACCAAGGATAAATACTTTGTCTATTTGCGGACATTGCAGTATAACCCATAAGTTTAATGATGACAACGGAGAAGTATGCATAACCATAAGATGGAATGATCAAGAAGAAGTAACAAAGAGCACAAAGGTAAATGACAGGATCTTTGAAAACATCCAAGACATCTCTCCAAGTTTGTTTAACTTCGTAACCGGAATGACCACCATGAACTTGTAATTTTTGTTTTAAAAAGACTCTTTCATTTGGACTTAAGAATCTTGCTTCTTCTGGGAAATCTGCCACTGTGAAATATAAGACGATTGCCAAACCTGCAGTGAAAGAACCTTCAATGATGAAGATCCATCTCCAAGCCAAGAGGCCATGAGTCATGTTTAAATCATTGATTCTGAAGGCCAAAGCACCTGCACAACCACCAGCAAGACAGGTAGTGGAGAAGAAAGAACTGAATCTTTTTTGAGCTTCATGTTTGTTATAGAAATTAGCCAAGATGTAAAAAATGGCAGGGAATGAACCAGCTTCAAAGATACCTAATAAGACTCTACAAGCGATTAAAGCCGCGTAATTATGGATGAAACCTTGACCAATAGTGACAACACCAAAACAGAAAATCATTGCGGCTAACCATGTATGAGGTTTGACAATTTTTAAGCAGTAATTGGATAAGACTTCAAAGATAACATAAGGGATGAAAAAGACACAGATGGCGACATTGAATTGATTACCGGTAAGACCCAAATCTTTTTCAAGACCGTAGACTTTAGCATTTGAAATATTGACTCTATCAAGAAAAGATAAAAAGTAAAGTAAACAAAATGGTGGAACAACACAGAAATCTATTTTCCACATAAGTTTTTTCTGATTAATACCTAATTCCTGTGCCAAGCCATCGACTTTGGCGAGTTTATCAGCGAGTGGTAATTCGAGATCTGCCGCAGAGGTGTCCAGGGAGTTATTGTTGAAAGCGTTAGGAGACTTTTCAGCATCAACATCGATATCGGCATCTTGAGAATGGAGTGGGGACTTTTCAGTCCCGGATGAAAGACTTGACATGTTTGCGATTTAACTTTGCAAGAAGCGAGAAGCAAGAAGCGAGAAGTGGAAAGAAGACAAGACAAGACAAGACAAATGACTCGAATGGGGAAACAGATCTTTTATAGAATACGAAAAAGAGGAGAAGCTGCACCGGGGTTAGTCACTTGGGGGGAAAAGAAAAAAAAAATTGCACCAAAGAAAACCCAAAAGGGCCAAAAGGGCCCACTTCAATCACTCACTCACTCACTCACTCACTCACTCACTGTACTTTGGAAAACTCCATATTGATAGCAGTCCCCACTTTTTTTCTTTTTCCAGTGGCCAAGCGAGAGGGAAAAAAAAAAAGCCGGTGACTGAAATTTTGTGCGCCAATTGGGGAAAATCTGGGAATCGGGGGATCTGTCCCGCGTAAAAAACACACCGGCCAGCGAGCCAAGGGCTTGGGGCTTGGCCGGCACCGGCGCGTGCACGGGTGTGGGCGAGGGGGGAGAGTACGAGCAAACAAGCGCAGGGCAAAAGTGCGCCCACAGTGCGCCCACAGTGCGCGCGCGTGCCGCTCGGCCGATTTCCACCACCAGCGCGCACTTTGCGCTGAGTCTGCGCCGTGTCTGCACTCTCGAAGCAGTCGCGAAGCGGCTGCCCGCGGTGGGTGAAAAATTATTTTTTCCGGTACCGGCGCTAAAACGGCTGGGCAACAATGACCATCACCTCAAATCTCGTTCTCGTCCTCGTTCTCGCCGTTCTCGTTTTCGTACTGAACTTGTTTGTTCTCCATCGGTTTGAAATAAATTTCTCGCGCGCCGCTCGACCCGCCGATGGGCGCGGCGATAGCCCCGAACCCTGATTCTTAGCTCTGCAACACTGCCGACAGCTGCATTGTGCCCCGGGATCTGTGTGAAAGTATGGTATGGTATGTGATCCTCATCGATCAACTGGTCTTCATTGTACGCGATGATTGATTGACAATGAACACCCAGCACACAAATCCGCAGATCGCACAGACGAACAAATATACATATATATATGAAGTCAAATCGAGGAGTGGCCGCTTTCTCTGACCATTCAAAAACCGAATCAAAAAAAAATTCCCGGCTATAGGGCAAATTTATTTTTCCTTCGATTACCGAGATCTATAAAAACTTTACAAAATCACACACTTACGTAATTATATTTTTCCTGTTTTTGCCGATTTTCCAAATCTTGTACATTTTTTTGAATAACTTCATAACAAGTTTTAAAAATATGTTTATTATTGGATTCATTAATGACTTTAATGAAACATCCACCAAATCCGAATTCGTAACCTTCTTGATCTTCAATTTCAATTTTAAATCTAACATCATTATCAGGTGTATTTTTTAATCCATCATTAATTAATACTGTAATAACTGATTTAGATTTTCCAATTTGTTTAATTTCAACATTAACACTCTTTAATTTAATCAATTCTTGTTCTAAATGAATGATTAAATCACTAGATTTCAAAAAATCACTTTCAATGAATTTATAACGTCCATTTCCTCTTTGAATTAATGATTTACCCTTATGTTTAATCGATTTCCAAGACGTTGTTGCCGTGGTTGATGAAATTAAAGAATCGGATTTTGAATTAGTTTTAGAATTTTTGGAACTAGATTTCTTTAAAGTGGTGAAAAACCTTTGTAACCAATTAGGTCTTTGAGTTTGTGCTTTATTCTCATCTCCTCCTTCTTCAATTAATGTATCTTCATCAGATTTAATAACAAGATTCCCAGTTATCATATCAGTAACTAATTCAGCACTTGGTGCAAATCTTGTAGTCTTTTTCTTTGAATAATCAATTTCTTCTTCTCTTTCAATACCACTAATGGCACGTTTCTCGAAATTTGGATCAATTGGTGATATATTAATATTATCAATTTCTGTACCTCTGGTGTTTCCAGATCCATTTTCTTCTTCTTCTTCAATGATACTATTACCATCATTACCACCATTACCACGTTTGTTCATATTCAAAGAATTCAAAAACTTTTCACGGAAACTACTAGCACTTGCCCTTCTACTTTCATTCACAAAACTACTAGCAGTTGAAGTAGCAAATGCTGAAACAGGCCTTAAATTAGCCAATGTTGTATGTTCATCAAAAATGGTTTTACTTGCACGATTTGTAATATTTTTCACATTCTCATCCTTCTCAATTGCATCTTCAAACACACTATTATTAACATCAAGATCTTCATTATCATCACCATCACCATCATGATGAGATGAATTCACACTCTTTACAGTGCGTTTATCTGGAGTCAAACTTAATCTTCCTCTATTAGTAAATTCGTAATTGTTATTACTATTGGTATTCGCCAACATAGAACAACGAGCTGCTGATTGTTGTTGAATGATCTTACCGATTCCATCATTACTTTCATAAGTCTCATAACTTTCAACTTTACGATGATGTGCAAAATTCTTCTTGTTATTATCCTCATTATCAACCACAAGTCCTTCATCGTCGACATCTGCAAATTTCTCTTTATCATCATCATTGTCGTCATCATCATCATGAATGTTCGTCACGAATACACTATCTACTGGTGTTAAAATAGGAACATGAACAGCAGAATGTAAACTGAAAGCATCAAGTGGATAATCCAATGATGCTTCAACTTTATGTCCATGATACTTATTAGCATTCAAAGATGAAGCAGGTGTTCTCTTTGTTGGAGTGATTGCTATGGATTTAGAACTCTTCGATAACGTAATACCAGATTGATGACGATCAATTGATTTTTTCTTCGTTGGTGTTATTTCATTGATATTTGGAATTGTCGATAATGCAAGATGTTGAGGTTGATGTTGATGTTGCGATTTAATCTTTGTCTTCAACTTATTGTCATTATTGAATTGATCAAGATTGGCATCTTTATTCAAATAAGTACTCAAATGCCTACTTGAACCTGTCTTGGAAGATAATAATCTGTCAGATTGTTTCTTCATAGCCAATGAATCCAATCTACTCATTCTAACACCAAATTTCTCTAATACCGCATTCACATTTTGATCATCTCCTTTTCTTTGTTTACTGGATTTGGATTTAGATTTTGGATCTAATGATGATGATGGAACACGATTGTCATGATTGCCTTCAATGGATCTCTTATCTTTTTCCCCTTCATCATTAAGATTTATCAATTTTGGAGGATCAGCAAGTTCAAAATCAAATGTCAATAATTTAGAATCAGAATCTTTTACTTTAGCATCTTCAAATATCGTATCTACCAAATATGTGAATTCAGATAAATCTAAATCGGGTAATTTGGGCAAATCTTTAGGATTAACAGTGATTCCACCTGCTGTTCTTCCTCCCAACGTTGACAATGACGATAAACTGTCTTTTTTAGATATGTTCCTTTTCAAGTTCCTGCTTGAATTAGTTGATTTAATGCGAGATTGGTTCTGCTGAGAGTGCTGAGGGGGGTGAGAGGGTTGTTTAACTGGTGGGGATTGTAAAACTTGTTGATGAGATTGATGTATTTGGCGATTACTATTGAAAGAAATGGATTTTCTAATGGAAGCAGAAGCAACTCTAATATGAGTCTTTGATTTGACTTGCTGCTTATGATCACCTTTAATTGAGTGGCTTGAAACCATTTTATTAAGACTATTTTTCGACTTTGAGCGTAATGGTTGTCGATATGGATGATCAGTGGTGATCTCTTTGACCACCGTTTTAAGTAACGTACCATCATCGTCTTCAATGGTTGTTTTGACAATTGTAGTATTAGTACCCGACTTAGGCAACAGCTGTTGCTGTTGCTGAGCGCTATTACGTTTTCTTGGCTGTTGCTGCTGTTGCTGTTGTATTTGTATTTGTAGTTGCTGCTGCTGCTGCTGCTGTTGTTGTTGCTCTTGGCGTAATGGGGATCTATGTTTTGGAGAATGGGAATTTCTCTTCACTTCAATAGATTGTCTCATGCTTGCAATTGATGAAGAAACTGAAGAATTACTTTTTTGACTTCTTTCTTCTTCTTGAGCACGTAATTTATGATCTGCTTTATATCTAGCAAGTAAATAATAAAACATTTTTTCAGAATTTGAACCATTTTGTTTTAATTTATTAACAATTTCTAATTTTGGTAATCCATGCCATAAAGTTTGTAAATTATGCAAAATACTATCATCAATTTTATCAATTGGTAATTTAATATCAAATTCAAATGTTGGAGTATTATTAATTAATTTTGAATTTTGATTATTATTTTTTGAATATTTTAATAATAAAGGATGTTTTAAAATTTGATGAATTGAAATTCTATCTTTTGGATTAATTCTTAACATTGACCAAATAAGATCTTTTGCTTCTGGACTTAAATAATTTGGCATATGAAAATGACCATTTTGAACTTTTAATAATAAAGTTTTAATATTTGGATCATCAAATGGTAAATGACCAGTTAATAATGCAAATAAAATAATACCACATGACCAAACATCACTTGGTGAACCATGATAATTTTTACCTGCAACAATTTCAGGACTTGCATAATGTGGTGATCCACAACTTGTTTCTAATAATTTTTGAGTTGTCTCTAATGCTGCCATACCAAAATCTGCAATTTTAATATTATGATCTTTATCAAGTAAAATATTTTCAGGTTTTAAATCTCTATGACAGATATTAAATCTATGACAAAATTCAACACCTTGAATAATTTGTCTAAAATAATTAATTGATTCAGATTCTGATAATTTACCATTTCTAATCAAATAATCAAATAATTCACCACCTTCAACATATTCTAAAACTAAATATAATTCACCCATATTTTCCCAAACATCATATAAAGCCATTACATTAGGATGTGAAATTAATTTCATTATAATGATCTCTCTTTCAATTCCATAAGGTAATCCATATGAATCATATTTGGGATCTTTCTTCTTCTTATCTGCATTATTATTATTATCTTTGTTATTATTGTTTGCTTTTGGAATGATCTTGACAGCAGATAATTGACCCGTGGCAGAATGTTTGGCAAGTCTGACACGACCAGTGGAGCCTCTTCCCAAAGTACGTCCTAAACGCCAGGGACCTATACTATTTTCCGCTTTGCGTTTATGGGAGCTTGTCGAGGTCTGGGAGAGGCGTTTGTTGGCATTAGCGACTGATTCGACCACTTTGTCGATCTGCGAAGGAGCGTGTTGTGAGTGTTGTGGGTGTTGTGGGTGCTGAGGATTTCTGTATGGGGTGGTAGAGTGCGGTGGCGGCGAAGAAGACGAAGCAGCGGAAGAAGCGTGGTTTGTATTCGGGCCTGAGTGCTTGGGTTGAAGGGCCTTTTGTGCAGCTTTGGTAGCGAACGATCCAGGAGCTGGAGCTGGAGCTGGAGTTTGTGGTGGAGGGTGTGAGTGCTGATTATGGGAGCGGAGGGGCCGACGAACGGTAGCAGAGGATGACATGTCAGTTATAGCGATACCTAGCGGGTTGCTGGAGACTAACGCGGCCATATGTGTGTGAGAGAGATCAGGGGCTGGTGAGCTTCAGTCAGGAAAGTGACAGGTGTGAATATGCAACAGGTAGGAATGGAAATGGAATGGAATGTGGATGGCCAAGGAGGGTATTAAGGAGTGACTGAGTGAGCGGGTGAAGGCGAATGAAGCGGTGCTGAGCGGTGCAGTGTGCGGGGGGACCTTGGTGATAAACAGTTCTCTAGAACAGCCTGTGGCAGCCCGTGTTGAAGCCTGTCTAGACCAGCAGACAAGGCGGCCCCAGCTCTCAGCACAAAGCGAATCCGACAGGCCACAAAAGACACAAAAGACACCAAAAAGTCGCGCTCCTTTCGGTTTCCCGATCGGGAAACTCCACCGCGGCGCGCCCCAGCGGTGCGAGGTGTGTGTCTGTTTACGTAAGCATTCGTGTTCACGCGATTACATAATCCACTGCTTACATCAGCAATCGTAATATATTCTATTCTATTATACTTGTATCTAGGTTTATATCTAGGTTTATTAGTTTATTCTAGGTTTAGTTGATCTAGGTTAGGCCGAGTGGTGGAACTTGCCCTGGGTCAGGAACAAGCTGAGCAAGAGCGCCGCGGCCGCGCACCCGATGCCGAAGTAGTAGGCGTACAGGAAGCTGTTGAAGAGCTGGCTGAGGTCGTCTGTCTGGTGCGGGGTGCCGTAGTTGGGGTTTTTGGACGAGACTATGGCCGATGAGATGGCGAGTCCTATGGTTCCGCCCAGCTGCGTGATGGTGTTGAGGATGCCCGATCCCGAGCTGGTCAGGTGTTTCGGCACGTTCTCGAACGTGACCAGTGTTGAGACGTTATACGTGAGGTCGGCTCCTATGACAGAGAGTGAAAATGCCCACATGGGGCCTAGCCAGTAGCTTCTATTTTTGTCTAGTGTTGCCCACAGAATGGTGCTGCCGAGGAACCCGACACACCCCACGGTCATCAGCAGCCGCCCCGAGAGCTTGTGCAACGTCAGCGCCGCAAAGATATTGACCGACACACCAACGATTTGCATGGGCAGGAAACACGCCGTGGTCAACAATGGTGAGTATTTTCTTATTTGTTCAAAATACAACACCCCGTAATAAATCATGATTCCTTGGAATTGAATCCAACTGAGTCCCATTATAGCCATCGATATTGAGAAATTCCGATTTTTGAAAATCGTGATTGGTATTATTGGATTCTTAGGGATATAAGTCTCATAAAGGACAAAAAGAACAATGAATACAATTCCAATAACCAAAAGTGCAATTATATAAGGAGTTTTCCATTTTTTCTCTGTGGAATCTGCTTGTGTTAAACTAAAACAAAGCAAGACAAACCCAATTAACGATAATAAACTACCCAAATAATCTAATTTAGCCAATTGAGATCCTAATTCGCTCCAAGAAAGGATTTTTTTGTCTTGTGGCACGACAAATACCGCTGCAATGGACAAAGCACCGTATAAAATAGCATAAAACCAATGTACTGCACGCCATGTTATTAATTGAGTACATATCCCACCAATGACGAAACCTGCCACAGCACCTAATGGTGCACCAGCTGAAAACACAGCTGTTGCTCTATTTTTCCTCTTTGTACCCTGTGTATACGTGGAACCAATTATTCCAGCACCTGCTGGTGTTGCACCACCGACGAAAACTCCACATAAAGCCCGGAAAATACACAACGCGATGAAATTCCTCATAAAGCCCGCAATCAGGGAGAAAACAGCATATAATGCATAACACACCACTATGGAGTTCTTACGCCCCAACGAATCTGCAATACCACCAGCTAATAATAAAAATGCACCGTATGCCAAAGTAATCGAACCGGCAAGCCAAGTTAATGCACCACCTTGAACTCCAAAATACTCTCCTGTGTCATTCAAAGAGATCTGGTAAGAACATGTGCTCATCGACGAGCAACCCGGTGCAAAGACAAGCACAGAGAGACACAAAATTTCCTGTGCTGTCGACTTGAACTCTGGTGGTCTTGCCTCAATATCTTTCTCCTGCGTGCCGTGCGCTGTGCCAAGCAGCTCTAAATCCGCCGTGGGTGAAGTCGCCGCTGTGAGCTCTGTCATGTCCAGAGCCGCCTTGTCTATTTCCCTATGCACCATTCCAGAGAGACCAGCAACAAACCTCTGAGCCACCTGTGTCCATCGGGGGGTAAATGGTATCGAAGAAGCCAGTGGAAATCTGTGAATATAAATGCAAATCCTCGTATTTCGTATTTTGCTTATACCCTCCCTTCTCTCTCCCCGTATACAAATTGCTCCGCTAAGTGAAAAAAAAAAAAAAAAAAAAAAAAAAGCGAATCTGCAGAAAAATAAAATGAGTAAATGAAAAAAAAAAAATGCCGACTTGCATGCACGATTTCCCGGTGTAAAGCCCTGCCAGCGGCTTTTCGCCAATGACACACAGAAACACACACGGACAAACAGACACGGACACAGACACGGAATTGAATTCTAAGCATGACTTGTACTCCGTCACCCGTTAGTCACCCGTTAGTCACATCTCAACCCCACACGGCTTCTCTCTGCTTGTTCTTACCCTGATTGCGCCGCATGCTAGCCCGTGGTGGCCATGTAGCCTAGCACAAGCGACTTCCCCGCGTTTATCCCGAGACTCTGAGTAATCGCGGTCTGGACCATTTGGGCATAACACATCATAACTAATCAAAGTGTCTGTGGTGAACACGCCTTGGAGAATCTCATTCGTGTGCATGCGTCAGATCGACCCGTATTGCATTGAACAATTCCGTGTGCTCTGGCCGCAAACTGCAAACGGCGTATCTGAGATGACAAAAGCAGCCCCACGGAGGTGATGGCATGACATATGGGCATGACAAGTGAGCATACAACATGCTCAAAGTAGTGTTCAGTTGATACCCTTTGGGCATTGCAGTTCCATGAATTACATTCCTATTAAATAAAATTGAGAGTTTCTATTATGAACTAAAAGCTTAGGGTTTATTATAATATTTGGCATTGAACTATATAATAGGAGAATACTTAAGAATGATAGAATGATGGAATGATTGGAGGTATTGAATAGAATGAACTTTCTTATATATACTTTTTTATTCTTTTATTTTATTTTATTTTATTCTTTTTATTTTAATAGAAAGAAGTTATCAAAACAAGGAAACGGTAATGGAGTTTGGATAAGGGAAAAATGATCAAGTTGAAGGGTTTATGATTAGGTATACTTGAGAAAGTCTGACGCTCTCGGATCAACAACTTTACTCAACCGGAAGGGCACTGGGGCACAGCGTCTTATGACATCCGGGGCTGTAACAAAAGCTCATATAACTAACCTAACGTTTCAATTTGATCATTTAGATAAATGTCGGTGTGAATTGGAGTATTAGTAAATTGCTGGGGTTATTGGAAAGAGATTAAGGAACTGTAAAAACAGAATTTAGATGGGGGAACTATGTAGGTCCAAAAAAGAAAAGATCAATATCTTTTTCATTCTTTAAGGTACCTTTCCAATAGTTTGATTTCCATCTTTCTGTTTTTTTGTCTTTCTCTAAAGAGTCTATGACGTTTAATCCTTAACTGAATATCAGATTCCAAATAGCCTGTATATGAAACGACTAATGGATCATCTGAAGAAACTCCTTTGTGATAGAGATCATGTAATCTCTTTTTCCAACGGAGAACTTTCTCTTCTGAATAGTCCTCTTTATCTTCCCAGAACTCAGTATCACAAGCTTCTTCAATTGAGATTTGTCTGTGTTGTAATAAACATAGATCAAATCTATCTGAAAGATGCAAATTTGTAATATTGCTTCTTTGTCTTGATCTTAACTCTGCACGATTCTGGCATTCTGTCGATTCACTTGTCTTGTGAAATGCTTCACGTAACCGACACTCATCTTCAAATGGGCAATAATCATTAGTTATATCCTCTCGTTGATTCGATTGGAATTGACTAATAATAGCATCAAATTCTTGTTCAAGATCTTGGTCGGTTAGTTCATCTGATGATGAACCTTCACATACAACCGGTTGAACAATTATTTTATCTAATGCTTGATTTGGCCTCAATTGTGATGTATCCTCTTCCCTTTGATTCATCATTCGCTTGTTGATGATATCCAATCTGGTTTTCATTGTCATCATTTGACTTTTAGCTTTGATGTCATTCAATTTGGTTTCCAATTCCTCTATTTGTTTTGATTGTTCTTCAATCTTTGATTCTTTTTTCTTAATATGTCTAATATGACTTGTTATTCTTGTTTCAATATTATGTAATTTCTTGTTCAATTCTTCTTCTTTTTTAACCTTGTCTTCATTCCATTTTTTCATAAATTCAATTTTTTCAATCTTCAATAACTCAAAAGTCTCTTTGTTGAGTACAAGCTCAGCAAATAATTCATCATATTTTGCTTTAAGAACATTCAACCTATCGGAAAGTGCAAGTTTTATTTGATTTGTCTTTGCTGATCGAGCTCTGTAATCGAGCTTCAACTGAGCATGATGACGTCTTGATTTGGTTCTAATACGTCTCTCATATTGTTTCCAATCTTTAGAAGCTATTTTATCAACTTCACTATAAGATTCCTTTGCTCGTTCAATCGCTTGTGTCCAAAGTTCTAACTTGTTCTCAGCATTGGATATATCCCTTGAGATAGAATCTTCTGTTTGCACAAACGCTTGTTTATCAGCTTCATGTTGTTGATTCTCTTTCTCATTCTGCTTTATGGCATCATCCATTCTTTGCCTTAACTCACTAACTCTGTTGACCTCTTGTTCTTTGAGATTCTTGACCTCACACATCTTGTTGCTCAATGTCAATATCAACAGAGAAAGCTTTGTAGCCTCTTCACGATCATCAGCTTGTTCTTGGCCATCCACAATGACATGATCATCATGAATATCAACTTCTGCTTCAACTTCTACTTCAACTTCAGCTTCAACTTCAGCTTGAACCTCAGTTTGCACTTCTTCTGACTTGCAATCAGCAACAGAAGCAGGCTTTTTTGTCTCTTGACGTTCCAGTAAATCTTGCTTCAAATCATCCAATGAGCTTTGTGCAAGTTCAAAGATATCATCACCTTCACCTTGTGCGATGTCAAAGATATTATAATCAATATCATCCTCTGCTTGCACTTCTTCTTCACCACCTTTGCCTTGTGCAATGTCAAAGATATTGTAATCAACATCATCCTCTGCTTGAACTTGCACTTCCTGTTCTTCTTGTGGAGCACTGAAGAAGGAAGATGGTTGAGGCTCTTCCTGTGGTGCAGTGAAGAATGCAGAAGGTTGAGGCTCTTCTTTATTGAAGTTGCGAGCAAAATCTCTCATGGCTTGACGTTCCAATGATTCTTTCCTCAACTCATCAAGTTCTTCTTGTGCAACATCAAAGATATTATAATCTATCTCTTCGTTATCTTCCACTTGTTCTTCATCTATCGACTCGATATCGTCAACCAATGCCTTTTGAATTTCCAATTGCATTTGTAAATGACGATTCTGGCTCTCCAAATCCTTAATTCTAGCACTCATTCTCTTGAATTGCTCAGATGAATCAGAACCATTATCGTCTATGGACCCATTCTCTGTATCCTGACTCGTTGGAACCTCGTCCACTCTTGTCTTACGGAAACTCTCCATAATGGCGATCTTCTTATCAGTGACTCTTTTGTATCTCCTGAATTCCTTCTCTGTGGATTTTCTATCACGAATAGCATTCTCAGTCTCACGAATCAACTCATTACGAGCCTTGTTCCATTTGCTCTCTTTGGAGACCCAATCAATTTCATTCTCAACATGTCTGCAAATGTCAGCGGCAGCTTTAGTGGCGGTTTTATTTGCAACTTTTAAGTTGTCATAGTAGTACTTGAAGACTTCACTAACATACTCTCTTTGGATCTCGTATTGAGTTTTCCAATATCCATCGGTGGTCTCAACTCGTCTAGCAGCATCTTCGTTTTCTTGGGTCATTTTACCCAGGTTTTGTAACAGAAAACGTGCTACTGGATTGAACAAAGCAATGTAAATGAACATGACAAATTGTTGCATCTCAAGTTCATCCACAAATCCACTCCATGATGAACCAGTGCAATCATCCCCTGAGAAAGAAGGCATCTCAAACACTTGAGCGTCTCTGATGCATTCAACATCGGGATCATCCGATGAGATGTAGTGAACTTCAGGGTCCTCTGGTTCATCCTCTGGTTTGTCCTCTTTGAGAACATTTGCATCAGGGGATGCAGGTGGGCAAGGAGCCGATGCAGGTGGGCAAGGAGCCGATGCAGGTGCATTGCCAGAATTGTATCTGGAAATTGGCACTAAGGCAAGCATGTCTTGTATGTCTTGCATTGAATCCATCTTGATTCTCTTAACTCAAATAAACAGGTACTTTTGATTGTTCCTTTTGCAATTGAGTTCTTTGGGGCCTTGAATAAGGTCTGTCCGCTGGTTTCTTTCGAAAAGTGGTTTGGTTTGTTGGCTTTTTGATTTAGATAAAAGTGTTCGAAAAGACGCTGGTAGCTTAATTTTCAAACTGGGGGTATCTAACTCTGGAGATCGAAAGCCACTGTAGTCAATTGTGCCATTTGAAATGTGCTGGTGAAATTTATCAGTAAGCGCCAAGGGCCTTGTCCCTGCCCTGTTTCCCCGGATCGCATGCGCGCAAATTGGTGAAGCGAGGTTTCTTGGGAAAGTGGGTGAAAAAGAAAGACAATTCAGTAGTAGTGACAAGGCAAAGCTAGAGTTGAGTCAAAATTGAATACACCTGTGGTGTGGATTGAAACAACCATTGCTGGAGTGAAATGTTTGGTGAGTGCTTGTGTAGTCAGTCTTGACAAAGAGCATTAGTAGTACGACGAAAAGAGTGAAATGAACTCACTGGGTTCGTGAAAGAGATGTAAATAACAAGATTCGAAACAAAGTAGAGTAATATACGTAGGTGCTTCTGTGATACACACGTTGTGATTTGAGAAAGTCTTTGATCAACCGAGTGGAAAGTTGTGAATGCAGCGGGAAGCCAATAATATGTACCCATTGCCACTGGATCTACTTATTTATGGAGAGAACGAGACATTTGTTGCAAGGAATTTGCCGCAAGGCAACCATGACAGTTCGAATGAATGGAATTCAATGAGTCGATTAGAGTCACCAGTGCAAAGGCTCGGTTGAACCGCTTGCAATTGACCAGAGTAGTTGACACAAGTACGTAGTCAAACCTTTATTGATTTAATCCTCAATATAAATTCGAAATCCACTGTGTATTACATAAGCAGGAGAGCAAAACCCAAAGTGGGAAAATCTGGAGTCATTTGGATTTATGCTGTACTGTATTTAATTATTATTCTTCTTGTGGGGAGTGGAATGAAGAGGCGAGAGCATAATGTCGAGGAAGAAAGAGTATAATGTGAACCAGTACTTCCACAATATAGCGTATAATGACGTGGAGAAAGTGGTTAATGCGGTGCATTCAGCACTGGAAGATGGGTCATTAAGAGAGAGTAATAGAGAATTTGATGGGGATACAATTAATGATGGTGATGGTGATGAAGAAGAAGATGTTGGGTCTACGAGTACCACCAAGAAGATTTGTAAATTTTGTGGTAAAGTATTTGCGCATCCTGGGTCATTAGGGCGTCATTTAGATTCTAGGAAAGGAACACCATTACATCCATTAGAAGAAATTGAGATTTTAAGAGCCAATGTTGCAAGACGTGGAGATCCTGAAATTGTTAAACAAAGAAGACAAAAAAGGTCAAGAGAATATAATCAACGAGATTACGTTAAATTAAAAAACAAGAGAAGAAGAAAATTAGAGAGTAAAATTTATAGGGTTAAAGAAACGAGTTTAATGCAATTTATTAAACGGGTTAATACACCAAGTTTAGGATTTATACCGAGTTTCCCACGACTTGTATTATTTTTCTTATCGCCGTCCAAATGGCCACATGATCCACCTACTTATCAGACATACCAAGTTTTAACTGAGTCAATCAGTGAATCGGGGCTTTCATTTCTGCAGGAGCACGAACAAGATCCAGACAAGTTCTGGGAAAAAGTACAGACTGCTTACGAGACGTGGCAGGGGCTGTCGCTGGAGACCAAGAAAGAGCTGTGGATCCGCGAACAGCGCATTTGCGCACAAGACGCGTTGGGTGAGCTGACCTTGTTTGACCTGGCCACACGTGACACAAGAGCGACACAGCTGGCCCGCCAAAGACGGCTCGAGCTCAAAGCGCAGTCGGCTGCCTCCACGGGCGAGAGTGACGACTCCTCCGATGAAGAACAAGACGAGCAAGAGGAGCAGGAACACTTAAAGGCGCGGCCGCTATTGCAGTCGCAGTCGCAATCTCAATCGCAATCACAATCGCAAACCCAATCTCAATCACAATCGCAGTCGCAGGCCCGAGCGGCGACCGAGCACGAGAAGCTCACGGATGAGGCACTGGCAGCGGTGGCTGCTGCTGTGGTTAACAACCAGCACTGATATACTAGATACAATAGATAGACTAATAGCAGTAATGACAAGTAATGTAATAATGGGAACAAGACAGACAAGACAAGACAAGAGAGCCCAGCACGTGCGCGGACTTGAGTCCATTTGTGTCAAAGAAGCCGTGCTTGGATTCAAGGCGGGTCAAGCGGGGGCGCGCGCGCACAGAGCCGCGCCCCATATTACACGCTCACCGGCTCCCCCAAAGTGCGCGCCCACGGCGGCTACCAACCACTACAAACACTACAAACACTAACAATTCAATCCCGGGCAGGAAACCCGCGGCGCGGAAAAAGGAAAGAAAAAATGCGCTGTATACTAACTACTGACTGTGTTTCTCTCTCTCTCTCTCTGTCTGCCTTGGGGTTCTTGCCCTCTTGGCCTGCCTGCCTGCCTGCCAGCCAGCCTGTGTGGGCCTGACTGGCCTGGCCGGGCCTGACCCGATCACCGGCAAAACTGCGCACACGATGCAAACAAGATACAAAGACCAATATACCTTGTTTCGCTGTCTCTCTGGTCGCTCTCTGTGTGTACACACAGACAAGGGACAACCCTACTTACTCCACACCCGCCTTCCGCCTTCGCCTTTAGCGCAACCCTCACTCTAACAACACACCTCTAGCTCTCGGTGTTCAATTTCAATTTTCGAAATTCGGCTAATTTTATTTTATTTTATTCAATTCAATTCCAATCAATTCCAATAAACATAATGTCTCCCGTGGAGCTGATGGCTCCTTGGATTCCGTACTTTGCCAGTGCGATCGATACAGAGCTTAAGAAGAGCCCGTTTGTCGTGTTACAACTCGCCAACACCGTCATTACTCCGGACAAAACACCCATCCCCACCGTGAGAACTCTTGTATATCGCGGGTTTTTATTCGATAATCAAAAGACAAATGTTCTTTTAGTAACTACAGACAAGAGATCACCAAAATTTCAAAATTTATTACAAAATCCTAATTATGAAGCTGTATTTTGGCTTCCTGGTTCAAATAAACAATTTAGATTTAGTGGTGTTGTTAAAATAATTTCAAATGATACAGTTCCAAAACTTCAAGTACCTAGTACAATTGCAGAATCAAATAATTCATTATCGGTAGATCCAGATATACAAGTTGTTAATCAGAATCAATATTATCAATTATTTCAACAAAACGTGACTAAACTTACCATTGATGAACCATTGGGTTATAAAATATTGAGTCCCTCATTATCCAATACAAGTACTACTCAACTTGCACAATTGGCATATCAGCAGCAATTACCCAATCAATTACCCACAGAACAAGAATGGCAAACAGAACGTGAAAGATTATGGTCAAATTTATCCCGTAAATTAAAAAGATCTTTCAAGAAACCCGTACCGGGGACTCCGCTGACTCCAGACAAACTAAAATTACTCGATTCAATCAACCGAGGCGTCGATGGGAACTCATCGGGATACGAGCACTTCACCGTGGTGCTGCTCTTTGTCAACACGGTCGATTACGTGGACCTCAGCAGCGACAGAAGAATACAGTGGAAAAGAATAAGCACAGACAACTGGAAAGAATACGAAGTGGCTCCTTAATCGATATAGAATAGAATAAGCACCACGGATTACATAACCCTTAGCGGGTTTTTGTCACCTTGTCACCTTGGCGCCTGTTCCCGCGCTTAGCGGGTAATTTCAACAGGCAATCAATAGAGATTTTGCTTTTTCTTTGCCTTATCTAAGGCCCCGGAGAGGCCCTCTGGACTTTTCAGTCTTGACTTTGCGCTTTTCGCCTGTGCTCTGCCCTACCGCATCGGGAATCTATCGGGAATTCTACATCTGGGAACTCCACAATTCTGCACAATTCTGGGTAATTGTATCCCATCCCGACTCCCGCTAAGGCATTCATTGATCGGCTCACTCCATTATCACATATATATATATCGAACTGCCTGTCTTCCTGTCTTCCTGACTTCCTGACTTCTTATTCTTGGTGTCACTGCTCTTTTGTACATAGTCACCCCCCACACATACATACACCTCCCTACCATAATCTTTAATCTCAAGTATGTCTGCCTCCGAGTTCTTCTACCCTGACGAGCCTAAGGGCCCTAAAGTGGTGACAGACGCCATTCCTGGACCACAAGCACAGGCCAAATTGGGTTCACTCTCCAAAGTCTTTGATACACGTCCAGCACATTTCGTCGCTGATTACGATAAGTCCATTGGTAATTACTTGGTTGATGTTGATGGTAATGTGTTATTAGATGTTTTTGGTCAAATCTCATCAATTGCTCTTGGTTATAATAATCCGGCATTAAGAGAATTTGCAACTTCTGATAAAGTTATTAGAAATTATATTAATAGAGCTGCATTGGGTAATTTCCCAGGTTCAGATTTAGAAGAAATTGAAACTGATTTTTTAAAATTTGCTCCAAAGGGTCAAACCAATATATGGAATGCATTAAGTGGATCAGATGCAAATGAATTAGCTTTTAAAGCTGTTTTTTTCAATTATCAAGCCAAAAAGAGAGGTGGTTATGATAAACCTTTTACAAAAGAAGAAGAAATTAGTGCAATGAATAATCAACCTCCAGGAAATCCCGATTTGGCTATCTTATCTTTTAAAAGAGCATTTCATGGTAGATTATTTGCATCTGGTTCAACAACACATTCAAAACCAATTCATAAATTAGATTTACCATCTTTTAAATGGCCAAAAGCAGATTTCCCAGCATATAAATATCCACTTGATTCAAATATTGAATTCAATAAGCAACAAGATGCTGAAAGTTTGAAACAAGTAGATTCTATTTTCCAAACTTGGCATGCACCAATTGCAGGTGTTATTATTGAACCTATTCAATCAGAAGGTGGTGATAATCATGCATCTGCTGATTTTTTCCAAGGTTTAAGAGATATCACTTTGAAATACGGAGCTAGATTGATCATCGATGAAGTTCAAACAGGTCTTGGTGCAACAGGTGAATTCTGGGCTCATGAAGCTTTTAATATCACTCCATTACCTGATATCGTCACATTCTCTAAAAAATTCCAAAATGCAGGATACTTCTTCCATGATCCTGAATTGGTTCCAAATGCAGCTTATAGACAATTCAATACTTGGTGTGGTGATGCTACAAAAATCTTATTAGCTACAGAAATCTCCAAACAAGTTATCAAACATGATTTGGTTAACGCAACAAGAAGAGTTGGTGATTACTTGTTTGCCAAATTGGAAGTCTTGCAATCCAAATATCCTGACCATTTACTGAATTTAAGAGGTAAAGGTAAAGGTACTTTCATAGCATGGGATTCACCAACCCCACAAGATAGAAACAAATTAATCAAATTGGTGGAACTTCAAGGTGCAAATCTTGGTGGTTGTGCAGATACAGGAATAAGATTAAGACCAACTTTGGTATTTGAAGAAAAACACGCTGATATCTTGATTGATATCTTAGACAAGGTCTATTCTTCTTTGTAAACGGCCCCTTTTTTTTTTATTATCTAACTACATACAATGAGAGAATATAGACTACTTGACGCTGTTATCTATACACTGATAGTCATCACCTACATGGTGTCTAATTACCGTAGTCAATTCTTGTCATTTGTTCTAAATGATTCTTTGTTTTGTAAGTGAAGACAAATCTAGACAAGTTTAAACAAGGAAAAAATGTGCGACGACTAACTTTGTGTATTTAGTTGCTTCATTAATCATTGACGTCATTGTCACTGGATTCATCAAGCCTTTGAACAGGAAAGATGATGTCGCAAGACAGGGAACAGTGAATCAATTTGTTCTTGTGCAATTACTCAAGAGATTCGTTCCAAAATTGAAGCCTGGTTCCAAAGGGAATATCTATCATTCTTTCACAGCTAATAAAGTATGGGAAAGATTCTCATTATACAGATTGGTTATACAAGGGTTCAATGGTGTTGAAAACACTCAGTATCGGTACATCCAAACAGAAGGATTATTTATTGAGAATTACTGTAAAAACAATAATGGAAATGAACCAGATTTGGTTTTGTTTTACATACCAAATTTTATTTTATTAGGAGATTCTGTGTTCTTTTACTTAGAATACATGATGACTTTGCATTCTCTATTACTGTTTCAAGGGTTCAAAAACCCTGTTATATTCATATACAAAGTTCAAGACCCTTCATTACCTGCTTCAAAACAACTTGAAAACTTGTCGTTTCAATACAAGAAATTTAAAAATGAGACTTATCCAAATTCCAAAATTTTCTTATGTGGTGATTCAAGTGGTGCTAGTTTGGCTTTAAGTTTCATATTGACGCAAGAACAAATTCCAAAACCATTTGGTATGTTATTGATCTCACCAATCTTGAAATATTCTTCAAATGATGATAAAAAATTGGATGAAAATACATGTCTTGATTTCCTCAGTACGCAAATAATCAAAAATATGTCTGAAACCTATGTTGAGAACAAAGAAACAGACCTAGATTTTAATTTCGACCTTGATCAAAATCAAGATCAAAATCAAGATTCGAAATTTGATTTCCGTCATAGTCCCGGATACTGTAACAATTCAGAGACGTGGTCCAATTCTAAATTTCCAGAATGTGGAATTTTACTCACTTACGGCACAAACGAGCTCTTATTTAACGAGTTACAAGAGTTTGGCAAGCTGCTGCAATTGAGCGGCAGGGTCAAAATCTGGGAAAAGGAAAGAATGATCCATTCATGGCCCTTCATTAAGTATTTCACAGAAGATAAACAAGATGAAAAGGAAGATTCATGTTTTGTATTCGCTGGGATCATCTCCAGAATGGCGCTGTGGTACACGGACCCGTACCTGAACCCCAAAACCTCCAAAGAGCCCATGAATCTGCTCACAATCGATGATAGCCATCTATAGCTTCTAAGTATCTGCGTTAAATATTAAAGTCTAGATAAAATACTAGATAAAAGTACAAAACACAACAGTTCCCGATGTAGCAAAACACCACAAACACCCCTGCACCGGGAGGGGAAACCCAGAATTGTCTGCCTCCCCTTTTTTTTTGAGGTTGATAAGAAAGACAGAAAGAGAGAAATGAGCAGTAGGGGGCGAGTAGTTGTTTGGAGAACAAGGGCCAAGTGACAAGGGACAACTGGGCTAACGAGGTGCAAGAAAGCGTAATCTTGTGCAATCTATTTCAGTTAAATCAAGGCGAATCTAATTCAAGATGTGGAGTTATGTGTTTGGGGGTAATCAGGCGAAAAAGGAGGCACCTAAGCAAGCCATAGTTAATTTAAGAGAGCATATTGCTACACTTAATAAGAAGACGAGTTATTTACAGCAACAAATAAGTTCACAAGAGGCCATAGCACGTAAGAATGTGACGACCAATAAATTAGTGGCCAAGAGTGCATTAAAGAAGAAGAAGAAGTATGAAGCTGATTTACTCAAGATAGAGAATCAAGTTGATTCATTAGAGACTCAATTAACTGCAATTGAGAGTGCCAATTTGAATTTGGAGACCATGAAAGCCATGAAGCAAGGTGCTAAGGCCATGAAACAAATACACGGGGACTTCAACGTGGATAAAGTGGACCAAACGATGGATGATATTAGAGAACAAGTGGAATTAAGTGAGGAAATATCCGAAGCTATTTCAAGACCTTTAGGACCAGAATTGGATGAAGATGAATTAGATGAAGAATTGGCTGCTTTGCAAGAAGAAGAAATCGAGAATAACTTGCTCAATACAGTACCGAAAGAAAAACAGAGTATAGACAATGTAAAACAGCCCACGCTTCCCGATGTCTCTGGGGTTCCTAAACTACCTCAGAAACAACAACAACAAGAAGAAGAATCAGAAGATGAAGATGAAAAAGCTTTGAGACAATTACAAGCTGAAATGGGTATGTAATGGGCTAAGGGCTTGCAAAATATACTAATCATAATATACGACCTTTTTTTTCACTTTCATTTCATTAATACATAATAATAAATATCATTTATTTTCCATACATACGAGTAAGGATTTTTTTGTTATATCCCATACTTCTTTCACCACAGAATAAAACTAATTTTGCCAATTCTTGACCAACTGTGAAATGAGCATTTTTCATTAAATCATTTATTAATTGGCATAATCCAATCATATTTCCTTTATTTTCAATCTTGATTAAAACTTCTGTAAATTTGATTAATTTTGCATAAAAAACAGCACCTGTTTCTTGATGAGTTGTATGAATTTGATCACCTGTTAATTCCGTGAATGAATTTCTTATTCTACGAAGATAAGTATATCCATCTTCTTTTGGTGTATAATCTTCAATTTTTAAATTATTTTCTTGAACCAATCTATATTCAGGATCTGATTCTTGAATTTCTGTTCCAGAATGACAATAATTAAAACACCATAGAACTAATGCACAAAGTCCAATGATATTCCCACGAAAGAATAAATCTTTATCTGGTTGAAATCCATAATTTAATTCAACAGAATAATCTTGTGGACTTAATAACATTTCAAATAATAATAAATAACATTGAACAACTGCCATTTTTGAATGATTTGTATTAAAAGCCCATTCTTGAACACGCCTTTCAATTGCACCTCTTTCTTCAAGACTTGGAACAACATTCATCCTCCATGGTGCACCGGCAAATATTGCAAAATCGTAATGTGAAATAGACATGAAAACATGTGCCATATGATACGTAATACATTTACATCTTGTATCATTAGGAATCACCTCTGTTATCTGTTCAACACTATTAGATGAACAACAACTCCCACCAATATCATTTCTCCAAATTGCAAATGCAGCAGTCAATAAATCTCTCCAATTCGGCACAGTTGAAGACATTTCAAATTTATCCAATCCATAAATCAATTGTAAATCTCGTTGTTGAATTAAAAACATAATTGCAGTTATACCAGCAACCAAAACTTTTTTACCAAATGAATTTGTTCTTGTTGGAATACCACTTAAGATATTCTTTAAAGCTATTAAAAATGGTTGAGTTCTTTTAAAATTGGTTTTCTTCTTAGAACCTAATTCAAATTCCCATAATTCATCATCACAAGGCATGGTTATTTGTATTTGATGTGCATAAATTAACATCTGATGTCCAAATGAAATAGCATCTACAGCATCCATATAAAAACACATATAAGTGGCTCTTTTCAAAGATTCAGATTCAATCCATTGTTGCCATAATGTTTGATCCTTTTCAGGATCTTCATCATCATGATGCCTATGTGGAGACCCTCCTAAAGTTGGAGACCTCCTTAAAAGTTGAACAGTGGTTCCATGATGTAAATGCGCACGTTCATGTAATTCACGAGTTGAACAATTCTTTTCGTAAAATTCCAACATTAATAAACTTTGAATAATCCATGTCTTTGCTGGGGGACGGAAAAATGGTGATGCAAATAATAACCAACGTAATTTATAAGCTATTAAATCTCCAATACCTCTTGCATCATCAAGTGGTATATCACGAATATTAGAAGTATCATTCAAATCTGGTTCAATATCAGGTTTTTCACCTCTTGTAGTATCATCATCAGCACATATTGATAAAACTGCTCCCATTATAGTCATTCCAAGTAATAATAAAGCAGGAGCTTTCTTTGCTGTAAAACTTGGTTTATGCAAAATTGGAAATCTTGGATGAAAATTTAACCAATATGTTATTAAAATTTTCTCCATTTTCACAACGGTATAATCTTCATGTCTTTGTAAATCTGGTATTAAATTGGCTAATTCTTGTAGCTTTTCAGGACTCAACCTGTATAGTCGTTTGGGCACAGTGATCGACATGTATTCATAAATTGGAGACGTTTTCGTCAATTCACCACCGCCAACTGCAGCAGAAGAAGCAGTAGCAGAAGAAGCAGCCGCGGCACCACCACCACCAGTGGACGAGGTTGTTGTGGCAGTGGGTAGCACAACGGGCGATTGATCCTCTAGTAAAGTGGCAAACAGCGAATCGGGCGAGATATCAGGAATGAAGAAACTATCGCTATTGTTATAAAAGTCGCTGAAATTGGTCAATACGGGTGTTGGTGCTGACTGCACCACAGAAGGTTCATTATTATTATTCACATTAACACCGTTTGAGGGTGAGCCAGCCAGCCCTGCGTCAGGGTCTTGCTGTGGTAGTCCTGGAAGATCAAGGAAGTCTTCTGTGAAGAGCCACGAAAGCAGCTGATCCGAGCTCGTTTTCCCCTTGGAGCTAGCGTTGACCTGCGATTGTTGGGGTGCCGGTGATTGCTGAAGCGTCTGTGGCTGTCGTGCTAGCTGCTCGTTCCTCTGGTTCAGTTGTTGTTGCTGCTGCTGCTGCTGCTCGTTGCTCTGGATGATCTGGTTGACCGATCTGAGGTGGTCCTTCTTGACGCTGGGTTTGCGGCTTTTCGCAATACTAGCCACCAAATCTGCGCCTGATCCCCTGCTTTCTGCTGCGTCAGCCCGGAGTTGCTGCCTCGTGCGTTTCTTGGACCCCCCGGTGGTGGTGCCGTTGCTGTTGCGCTTCATCAGCTTGCGCTCATGGCGCTGCATGTGCCGGTTGTAGAGGTCTCTCCGCACAAACGACTTGTCGCAGGGCCTGCTGTCGCCTTCCCAGGTACATTTGTAAATCACCTTCGGATTGTGGTTCAGCTTGTGCCGAGACAAATGCTCGATTCTGCCAAACACCTTGCCGCAGCCCGGGTATATGCAGTCGTACCGTCTCTTCTCGTCTGCTGCCATGATGCTCATAGTGTATATATCGCCTCCGGAAACCGAATAAGAAACAAGAGACCTAGATCCACAGTCCTATTGTTCTTGTTAGTTCTAAAACCCATTTTTCTACTCCACTTTTCGTTTTCGCTTTCTCGAACGGTGAAAAAAATAACACCGAAAGAGAAAAATTACACAATGGGGAATTAACAATGAAAGTGATAGATTGGAATTACGGTTGCAATGCAATTACGGGTACGGCGGTTTTTAAACTAGATAAAGGCAAAATAGGGGCTCTAATTGCTACTTGCTTACTTACACCAGTAGGACGGCGTTCACACAGCCGTCTCTGTCGGGCTCGTTTGTGATCTGCGCGTACTTACCCCACACGACTTTACCGCCCGCAGTGACCATTCCCAGCTCCGAGACGTTGACCTCGATGATGGTACCTTTGGTCAACACACCGAGGGTGGTGTACATGGGCGATTGCGGGTTCTTCTTCACGGCGAGGATCGGAAGCAAGATGGTGACTTTGAGCTCGGGGTGTGTGACGTTGGCTTTTTTCTGTCGAAGTGCTGAAGGACGGATGATTCTCTCCATCTTCACTGGTCTTCTGGTGAATCCTTCACCGACAAATGTATGCTTTGTGATCATTCTCTTCCAAGATTTCGATTTCGATTTACCAGTCTTGATAACTTTGAACATTTCTTCTTCACTAATACCACGCACTTTAGGTAATGGAACACTGAACTTGTCAGCCTTCTCCAATCTCTTTTGCTTGATCGAGGACGATATGGCCTTGGCGGTGTTCTCTTGCTGTCTGTCCAAAAGATACGTTGGTAAAGCTTCACCATCTTCGTTAACTGGGGTCTTGGGTCCTTTCAATTTGGATTCTTCATGCGCCTTGATCTTCTTCTTCATGGCCACCTTCTCGGCGTACCTCTTCTTGGCGAACTGCTTACCCTTCCATCCCTTCAGGGTCTGCGCGTTCTTGGCCACTAAATGCGCATCTCTGGCTGCCTTCTTACGCTTCCTCTCCTCGTAATCGAGCCTTCTACCATGCTGCTTGATGTGTCTTTCGATATACTCGTTTTGAGGCTGTATTTGTCTCCAGTTAGTACATTGCTCCACTCCACAACTGCTCCACGGACACTATCATCCATCTCCCTCGCAGATACTCACCATTTTGCGTGCAACTATATGAATATATGACCAATGCAAACTCCAAAGAAGCAACTAAATACAAACACACTCTATATCTTGTATTTTTATCTCCCCTTTTGCAAAAGAAAAAAAAATGTATAAAAAAAATTTTCTTTCCTAATTGGGCAGCTGCGAATTTTTTTTTAAATAGTGAATATCTAGTACAACTTTGAAGTGTATTAGGATGTGTGTGTAAAAGTGACTTTACGTGGGTTTATTTCGCTTCAAGGAAGGGAAAAATGTCCGTGGACCAGCTACTAGACCAGGTGATAGAGTCCGTGAAGGCGACAACGGCGGCTTTGGGCTCCTTGGAGAGCTTTGCCGCGGGTGAACCCAGTACTCATGACCAGAGACCAGAACTGATCAAGCAGCTACTGGACTCGGTTCCGGAGGACGGCAAGTTCTTGGAAGGCGTGTCGCTGCTGTCCTTGAAGAACAGCTCGCTGCTGGGATACATAAACAGTCTCGCGCTGATACTGGGCACCAGGGTAGACGGCCTAGAGGCTAACAAACAGACCAGAGACACTGCCGTGGAGAGCTCGATCAGACACAGAGTCACCCTGGACAGAGGTGTTAAAGTCCTAGAGAAGAAAATAGGGTACCAGCTCGACAAACTAGTCTCTGCGTACCAGCGTCGAGAAACAGAGCAGGTCGCTAAACCCGAGAAGGGCAAGGGCGGTTCCAGACGTGCGAAGACCGATAATGGTGACGACAGCGATGAAGACGAGGACGACGATGAGGATGATGAGGATGATGACGAAGAAGACGAGGGGCTTCGGTTCAAGCCAGACGCTTCTAGCATACTGGCCAAGAACAAGAGTGAAAAGAGAGGCAAGCGCAGTGGTGC
Source organism: Wenyingozyma succiphila (assembly GCA_001599255.1). Lineage (NCBI taxonomy): Eukaryota > Fungi > Ascomycota > Pichiomycetes > Pichiales > Pichiaceae > Wenyingozyma > Wenyingozyma succiphila. The sequence goes on along the minus strand of BCGL01000007.1, from coordinate 174,611 downwards.
AGATGAAGGAAGTAATGATGGGAAATATAGACCACCTAGGATATCAGCTGTGGTGCCACCTACCCCATTCAAAGAAGATGAGAATGTACATAATAGACAGAGCAATGGCCGTGGGTTGCAGAGTATGAATGAATATTTGCAAGATATTGGAGATAAACCAATTGAAGAACACAGTATTGGTTCAACTATTGTGCAAACCAGTGGTAATGGACGTATTGAAACTAAGACTAGTAAAGATCTTGAGAAAGAAGCCGAAGTCACGAGATACGAAGAAGATAATTTCATTAGATTGCCCGCTAATCAACTCAAGAAGAAGTCAAAGGGTAATAAGAGAAATAGAAATGATAATGAGTTTGCTGGTGAAGATTGGAGTATTTTCAACAACAATAGAGATTTCAAGTCTTCTAGTGGTAATAATGGGAATTCCTCTAAACGTTTTACATCTGCATCGGCATGGGATAGGGCTAAGAGAAAGAGACGTAGTTGAAAATATTTTCAAATACATATTTAGAAAAAAACATGATGTGTATATAGATATATATATTATATTAAGATCTTTATTTTTCGAAATTTAAATAAATTTCTCAACATTAGCCATTGGATGGGGGTGCTGGTAATAGGGGTGGAGTTGCAGTTTGTTTGCTTGTTGGTATGATTCCAAGAATGATGATATCTTTGAATGAATTCTTCGACCAAAAGCAGAGGATGTGTTGTTGGATGATGAGGTGTATAGAACTTCCGACAAGATTTGAGCCAATTGGTATTTCCAATTTTGGTTAAAACATTTATCAAAAGCTGTTTGAACAACGTAATTCCCATACTGATCATTAGCCAATGATGAAACCAATCTAGGATTTAAAAATGCAAAATAAACAGGTGCAATGGCTCTTTGGCTTGCTTCATCGCTTAGTCTCAAGAATTTCTCAACGACGTTACTACTGAATTTCTGACAACTCAGTTCTAGTAAATGCGGTAAGATACATAATGATAGTTTCTCCAATACCACATTTCTATAATTTGCCTTTTTGTCCATGGAGAGTAAATACTGAATCACGTAATTACCGAATTGATCTTTCATCAATGCCAAACAAGTTTTTTCCAAAGTCAAGAAGTAAGTTAATTGTAAGATTTGATCATCATTTTGTGGTGTGGAACAAGTCAATTTTTGTAATAATTTCTGTAAGACACAACAACCATGTTTATGAGTAGCGATTTTATAAGCATTATTTTTATCGGCACTAATAGCATCAATAATGAATTGTAAATCTGGTGCTGATAATTTAACAAGACATTTTTGAATTACGTGATTCCCGTTATGATGTTGGATCAAAGAGCAAACATTTGGGTATAATCCTTCTTTAAGTAATTGTAATCTTTGCCTTGATTCCAAAGTGAAATCAACAAGTCTTTGTAAAGCTCTTGTACCATGAGGATTTATAGATATTGGGTAAAAATCTAATTTTATAACTTCCAATATCCGAATCATGTCATTATCGAAATTATTAGCAATACCGAATAATTTTTGAATCAAGTAATTGCCAAAAGGGTCCAGCATAAGTTCTGTTGAATGATCCACGACCCCATCGAATATCAAGCGATAGAAATAATTGCGAGTCTTGGGATCTTCATCCAGTTTGCGTTGTAAGAAGCGACACCCGTTTTGGTCTTTGGATAAAGCAAGTACGTCTGTTGAGGCGTCCAGAATGAAGTGCGAAGATGAAGCGGTGGCGGTGGTTGGGGCGGCGAGAGTAGCGATTGTAGGAGGAGCAGTAGTAATGGCGGCGGTCGTAGGGTAAGAAATGGAGCTGGCGGTGGAAGAAGCGGTGGAGGAGGCCGATGACGAAGAAGAACGGGCTTTGGGTAGCGGTAGCGGCAATGGGGATGCAAGTACTTGTGTGGCACTAGGAGGAGGCGATGGAGAGAAAGCACGATGTTGTAGCGGTTGTGGAATTGCATTTGATGTGGTTGACGAAATCGGTTTTTGAGCACGTCTCAAATCACCAAGAGACAAGCGAGTGGTGATGAACTTCGAATCGGAATCAAATGAGTTTCTGCCAACTAATGGGGTTGTAGGCAATGAAGAATTTGTGTTTGTGTTTGGGTTTGCATTTGTGTTTGCATTTGTGTTTGGATTTGCAATTGGAGTTGAAGTTGAGTTTTCAAGGAATAAGATGGCCTTATCTAAGGAATCTTTGTATGTGTAATTAACGGAAGGAGATGTATAAAAGGGAGAAGCTAAAGTGTTTTGTGAACTTGAAATACCAGAAAACAAGGAAGAAGATGAAGATACTGGGTAATTGGAATTATAATTAGCGTAATTGGAACCATTATTAGGATTAGGGGTATCAAAATATGAAGATGTTGGGGACGACATTGTGTGTGCAGATAATGGGGATGCCATTGATATAGACGATTGAGACTGTGACCGGAAATGGCTGTACTGATTTGGAGATTGGAATTGATTTTGGTTCAGAATTGGGGTTGATGGGGTGGTGAAGAAACCAGAATCACCATTTGTGTCATCATTATATGCGGAAGTAATTAAAGGAGTTAAGCCTAGTGCACTATTAGTACTGCCAGCAGTACTGGGTGCCGTGCTAGTGATGCTAGCAGTACTAGCGATGCTGTTGCTGGAGAGAGTACCGAACCCCGAAGGTCTTCTAAACCTACGATCTTCGGCTGTTTGATTCATTACTGATAAGCCATTGACACTACAAAAGAACCAGAGAGACAATCAACTACGAAGAGTGGATTATACAAAAAAAAAAAAGCAGAGCAGATGGATCAATCTATATATCAGAAGCCAAATCAAATCAAATTGAAAACCACATGCTAAATCTAAAAAAAAGCGGATGGATAAATAAGAAACACCGAAAGGTAAAGAAAGCACTAGGTTTAGTTAGAAAGCGGCAGGCGAGAAGAACAAAAGGCTAGAGATAAGTACAGAGAGTAATAATAAACCACTACTAAAATGGCAATTCACACCGTGGAAACACGAGAAACACACCCAAAGCCAGCAGTTCTAGAACCGAGGGATTTAGACAGTTGGAGAGCAGAGCAGCCATCAAGGGGGCAATAATGGGTACACGCACCTTTGCTGTACCGTATTTGACTACTTTTGACTCCAGATCAATATTGTGTGAAAGTGAGTGTATGTACTGTACATATATGTACATATTTATGTACATATTGTAGTGTACGTACCTATTGCGCTACGAGGAGGCCAAAACTACACTTAAAGGTAAAGGGGCGGTTGCCCCGTACAGTAATGTACGCAGGTGTGTGAGTTCGCAACAGCGCAAGTAACAGCCCACTGCACCGCACCAGCAACAGCACCAGCACAGCAACAGCACAGCACTCTACGTACAGTTCATGTACCCGTATCCATGTACATCACGCAGATGTAAACTAAAGATACAGTGTGCTGTAGTGCTGTTTACAGACGCTGCAACCGCTCAAACGGTCTTTAGATCGACTGCAAGTGCAGATCAACGTCAGGGTATTTGAACAACTCTCAACGTAAAATGCCTCAGTAAATTCATTCACCCTGGATGACACAGGCTGTGAATGCAATAGCAGATCAATACATGATACATGTCGATAGATGTCAATACATGGGGTGGGGGTGGGGGGTTGCAAAAGTGTCGAAAGGGCACAAATAAGCCTGCCAAAAGGGCTGTGCGGCTGTTTTTTCGCAGATATACTGTATATAATGTGTGAAGTAGAGAGTACGGGGGCTCGAGCCAAGATACAGTACAGATACAGTACAGTACTTGGCTTGTTCTACTCGTACCTGCTTGCTTGCTTCGGTGCTGTAGAGCGGTGGTGTGTCCGCAAGACACGGGTGTGTCCCACAGTGGAACTCCATTGGTGAAATTGCAATTTGCAATTTGCCAATTGCATATTGCCGGAAAATAGTGTCTTTATTGTGCTGCACACATTTGTTCATTTTCATTTTCATATAGCCCCAGCTGCAAGCCGATCAAGAATACAATAGGTTTTTTTTCTTAATTACAGTGCAACTTGTCGATTTTTGGGTTTTTTTGGTTTTCGTTTCCAAATTGCCGAAACTAAACGCGCATTGTATTGTATTGTAGGGTGTATTTCCACTTGAATTTCTGAATTGTGCTCTTTGGAACTCGGGCAGCGTTGACAATTGCAGGGCCAATTGCAGGGCCAATTGCAGAGACAATTGTATGCATTCATGTAATTGCGCATGCTCGTGCTATCGGTTGCGTAGATCCCAGTACTCAGAGTGAGTACACGGAGTGTGTACACTCGTTCTGGCGCTCGAAGTTCGTACTCTACATATCCTTTGCGCTGTGGACAATACAGACAACGCACTCACAGAACAATACACAACTTGGCAGCATATGGCAGCCTAAGGCAAAAGGTGTACACACCGTATACACAGTGTAGACACTGCATGCGCATAATTAAGCACACCGCCGCGGCGGCCGCGGCGGTGGTGACGAATCAAGGATCAACCTACACACCATCACTTGGCGTCTCCAAACAGTCTCACTTGTCAATCCCACTTGTCAATCCAATGGCAAATGGCAAATGGCAATCTCCATCTCGCAAAGCCGCAAAACCGCAAATCGCCAATCGCCAATGTGAAACCCCAATGTGAAACCCCCAGAAACATAACCTAAACCTAAACCCACAGAAAAAACCCAGAGAAAAAACCCAGGCCCAAACGGCCGCGAGGCCGGCCATCCGAAAGGGACAAATTGGCAAATTGGAAGCCATTGGAAGCCATTGGAAGCCTCCAGAGCCACGCGGTGCACGGATGCGCACATACCCGCCCAGGCCCAGAATTCTAGACAACTGCAAAAGTGCGTACAGCGGCGAAAAATAGAAGTACAGTACTGTAATAGAAGTAAAAGTAGAAGCAAAAAACGGACACGGCGCACGGGCGCTCAATTACCCGAAGAGGGAAACTCTGTCTCTGCTGAGCTGTATTACGTAACCGGCGTCTCGCTCTCCGTGCACGGGTGCAATGCCACCACCCGTGCACCGAGGCCCCCCGTTCCTGCTGTGCCGGATTTCTCAGTTCAGTTCTCAGTTCTCAGTTCTCAGTTCTCAGTTTTCGACCAGCGAGGCAGAGCCTGCGAAAAGGCCCAGAGACAAGAGACAAGAAACAGGAAACAAGATATACAGCTCCGATGACTCCCACAGATCAGGTTTCCCCTGGACCACGCTCCTCGATCCATCTCCGATCTCCCGCTGTTTCATCGATCAATTGAATTGAGTGCACCATGGCCTCGGTCTTTAGAGGCGTCTACAGGGTGCTGTACGACTACCAGGCCCAGAACGACGAAGAGCTCTCCATCCAGGAAAACGATTTACTCTACATCCTGGAAGAATCCACCACCGACGATTGGTGGAAGGTCAAGAAGAGGATCTTGGACGCCGACGTGGAAGAGCCCGTTGGGTTGGTCCCCAGAACTTATATAGAGCCTGCTCCCAAATTAGCACGCGTCACTGCCCTCTACGATTACGATAAGCAAACTGATGAAGAATTATCTTTTAAAGAAGGTGATTCTTTCGACTTGTTCGATAAATCAGATGAAAATTGGTACTTGATCGGTATAAACGACCAGCAATTCGGCTTTGTACCTTCCAATTACGTCGAAGAACAGCACCAACAACAATCACAACAACCACAAGTGGCTTCATCCACTTATGGATCTTCTTCTGCTCTTCGTACTTTCGAACCTCCTCCTCAGCGCATCGACAGACAATCCACCTCCACCAACACCGATCTCCCCGTGCTCCCCAATGGCAACCACGATTATGACGACGACAATGATCCTGCTCCTCCTGCACAACCTACTCGCCCAGTCGGCAGCGGTAGCGGCACGGGAGCACCTGCTCTTCAGCAACCCACTCCTTATCACCCACCATCTTCTCACCAGTACAATGGCTACGATGACGCGGAAGATGAAGCTGCACCTCCAATGCCATCAAGACCAAGAGCCACCTCTTCTGCCACCGTGGCATCTCATCAATCATCCTCTGTGAGTATCGCTTCAAATAGAAAATCTCAAGATGGTTATTATAAAGATGATTTATTTTCATGGCCTGTTCATGAAATTGATGGTCGTAAGAAAAAAAAATGTACACTTTCAATTGGTGATAGTACAATTTTTGTATCACCAGATTCATCTTCAAAAAGTACATCAAATCAATCTTGGCCAATTCAAAATTTAATAAATTATTCTCATGAAAAGAAACATGTTTTCCTTGAATTTGAAAGACCTTTTGCATCTTTTGAATTTCATGCAGGTTCAAAAGAAGCTGCAGAAGCAATCATTTCAATCTTGGGTGATTTAAAAGGTATGACTTCAATGAAAGCTTTAAAAGATGTTAAAGAAGCATCAAGTTCAAGTTCAAATTCAAAATATAAAACTGGTAAAGTTTTATATGATTTTGAAGCTGCATCTCCTGATGAATTAACAGTTTATGAAAATGATACTGTTTATATATTAAATGATAAAAAATCAAAAGAATGGTGGATGGTACAAAATATTCAATCAAAAGAATCTGGTGTTGTTCCTTCAAATTATATTAAAGTTTCATCATCTTTATCAAATGCAAGTAATGGTTTAAGAGGTTTATTTTCAAGAAAACCATCACAATCTTCATTACGTGCTCAAATTACAGGTTCAGGATCTCCATCAAAAAAGGAAAAAAAGGAAAGACTTCAAAGAGAAAAAGAAGATCTTGAAAGACAAAGACGTAGACAAGAACGTAAAGAAAGAGAATTACGTGATAGAGAAGAAAGAGATAGAATTCGTCGTGCTGATGATAAACGTAGAGAAAAAAGACAACAACAATCTCAAACATCACCATCATTAACAACTGCAGGATCTGTACCTTCTTCTTCATCATCATCTGGGAAACCAAATCCTCATAGAGTTCGTACTTGGATTGATAGATCTGGTTCATTTAAAGTTGAAGCTGAATTCTTGGGTGTTTCTAGTGGTAAAATTCATTTACATAAAGTTAATGGTGTTAAAATTGCTGTTGGTGCATCAAAATTATCTGTTGAAGATTTAGAATATGTTGAAAGAATTACTGGTACATCATTAGATAATTATAAACCTTCTTTACCAAATGGTAAAAATGCAGCACTTCCAGATTTACCAAATAATAATAATACCACCTCCACGCCTGTTGCAACAGTTTCATCAACAAAGAATATTAATTCATCATCAGCTCCATATAATCAACAATTACATGAATATTGGTTTGATGTTTTGGTATCTACTGGAATTGATGTTAATGCAATTGAAAGATATGCAACAAATTTCACCAATGAACATCTTGATGAAAGTATATTACAAGATATAACTCCATCATTATTAAGAACTTTAGGACTTAGAGAAGGTGATGTATTGAAATTTACTAAATTTCTCGATACGAAATTCAATAGAAATTCAAATCAACAATCACAATCACAATCACAAAATGGTGGTGGATTATTTACAAGTAGTGATGGTAGTTTGAAAAATAATAAGACTGGTGGTGATTTCAATAATGATAATACAGTTAATGGTGATAATCTTAATAATAATAATGCCAAGAAATTCGAAGATGATGCATGGGTTGTTAAACCTGCTAATGGTTTAAAGGCAAATGATTCAACAAATAATGGATCTGTTAAACCTCAATTAACCGCGGGATCAATTCAAGATTTACTCAATATCAAACCTGCAACATCAACAGGTGGTTCATCATCTTTATTGAAACCAGTAACAGCTACAAAAACCGGTTCTAATTCAAGTACTATACCTGCATTAGCTCCAACAAGAACTGGTTTACAACCATCAATTACCGGTAATATTCAACAACCATTAACTGCTCAACCAACATTTGGTGGTGGTCCATTATTAGCAATGCCAACTGGTTTCATGCCAATTTCTTCTTCTTTCATCCCACCACAACCAACATCTGGTGGATTTATCCCATTACAACCAACTGGTGTTTTCACATTACAAAAAACTGGTGGTGGCTTAATTGGTGGTGGTATTCCACCTTTGACTACTTTTGGAACAGGATTACCTTTCCAAGCAACAGGTGGTTTAGTTCCATTACAAAGAACCGGAGGTGGTGCTCCTCCATTGACTACATTTGGAGCACAACCAACCGGTGGATTTGTACCATTACAAAGAACTGGTGGACTCAGTCAACCTTTGACTACTTTTGGAACAGGTTTTGGTGGTGTACAACAACAAACAGGTGGATTGGTTCCATTACAGAGAACAGGAGGTGCTCCTCCTTTGACTTCATTTGGAACTCAACAAACAGGTGGATTTGTCCCATTACAAAGAACAGGAGGATTCAATCAACCATTGAATGCATTGGGAACTGGATTACCACCTCAAACCACTTTTGGTACTGGTGCAATCCCACAATTCCAGCCACAACAGCTACAACAGCAACAACCTTTAAATACGGCATTCACTGGTGGCTTGGCACCACAGACAACATTTGGAGCTCCACAATTCCAACAACAACAGCAACAACAACCTATCAATACTGGATTCGGTAATGGAATCGGGTTCCCACAAACTTCTTTCAATACCGGAATTCCAAACCAGTTCCAACAACCAATCAACACCGGGTTCGGCAATCCTAACTTACAGAACACCGGAGTCAACCAGCTTTCCAACCAGTTCCAGAACTTCTCTATCCAGCAACAGCAACCACAACAGCAGCAGCAACCACAGTTCTTGACGAGTCAGCCTACGGGTCTGGGATTCGGTAATGCCCCACAAACATCGTTCGGACAAGCTACCGTCGGAGGCTTTGGCGGCGGTCTAAACGCACAACCCACGGGTAAAAGAGCCAATTTGGCCAACGCCTCAGCCGACAACCCATTCGGCTTCTAGTTCTAGTGCCTGGGCACGCTTTGCGTAAGCAAAGCTCTAAGTTTACTCTACAGTCTTAGATTGTTCTTCTCTTCTCTTTCTCTTTATATCTTCCATAGTCTGTGTATTTTAAAGTACAAAATAGAAAAATTCGTCTGTCCGTGCACGGGTGTGAAGTGCCCGAAATTTGTCGCTGGAAAAATTGGACTTCAACTTTTTAAAACTCCACGTAGCAAATGAAGGACTTGCCTTGTTCTGGAACTGGGATTCACGTTGCTCAGACACTCAATTGGACCTAGCCACCGGGACGAACAGTTGAAGATCGTAGCCTGCTGCAATTCGCCAAGAAGATGTCCAACTCGAAGTACGACTACGACGAGCATTCGCAGACGTGGCCGTATTTCGTGCTCACGGGTGCACTTGTTCCCTTGATCCCGACGACCGTTTCGTATGTCTGGACGACGCTGGTGTCGCATTCGGACGAGAGACAGCACCTGGAATCTGCCAAGCTGGCAGCGGAGTTCAAGCCCTATAACGACGCGCAGTTGAAGCAGTTCAGAAGCAAGCGTGCCCGGTCCCGCTTTTTCACCAAGAAACTTTTTGCTATAGTGGTAGGGTGGGCACTTGTGTTTGCGCTCATTTACAAGATCCAGAATACCCAGATCGTCACGGATCAAGACGGCGGCGCGTCCATTTTCAACCCGTGGGACATCCTGGGCCTGGACGAATCCCAATCGGATGACAAAGTCATCAGATCAACCTATAGGAAACTCTCACTGAAATTCCATCCTGATAAAGTCGACAAAAACGATTTGTCACAAGATGAAATCGACCAAGTCGACGCCACTTATGTGCGTATCAACAAGGCCTATAAAGCACTTACAGATGAAGTATCGAAGGAAAATTTCCTCAAGTACGGTAATCCAGATGGTCCTTCAGAGGTGAAACACGGTATTGCATTACCGAAATTTCTCGTTGAAGGTACAACTTGGGCTCCATTATTGGTTGTTCTTTATATTTTGTTAATAGGTATCTTGTTCCCATATTTCGTAGGAACTTGGTGGTCTGGAGTCAAGACTTATACAAAACAGGGACTTCACGTTGATACAGCTGCTAATTTCTTACAAGAATTGGTCAATTTTAATCCTGCTAAAATTACAACAATCGATACAATTTTAGAAATTGTTAGTCAATCACAAGAATTTCAACTTCTCAAAGAAAAACCAACTTCTGAAAAAGTTAAATTGTTACTCTTGGATTATATCAATCGTAAACCTTCTGGTAATTCTAATGATGAATCTCTTAAATTAGACATTGTGGCAATCACTCCAAAACTTTTATTGGGACTTATTGATATTGCATCAACTTTTAGAAATGCAGAAATCACACAAAAAGCCATTGATACACATAGAAGTATTATACAGGCTTTAAATCCAAATTCAGGAGACCCTAGAATCACCCATTTTGCACCTATTTTACAATTACCAGGCGTTTCAATAGATGATTTGAATATTTCTCATCCAATTCGTACTTTGGGAAAATTCGCCAAAGATAAAGATGCACGTGAAAAATTCTTACAAAATGATTCTTTGAAAAAAAGTGAATCATTGGTTCAAGTTGCCAAACAAATTCCATTGATTGAACCAATCTATGCAAAATTTGAAGTTACAGGTGAAAAATATGTTCCACCATCTTCAACTGCTCATTTAACTTTAAAATTCTTTATTAAATCACCAATTCAAAAATCTAAACCAGAATTAACAAAATTATCACCATTGGTACAAGATACACAATTAAAAGAAACCATCAATTTAGAAACTTTAAGAAACCCATTCAAAATCGTGGAAGATCAACCAATACTTCCAGCTCCTATTGCACCTTATTTCCCAGATCAAGAATACCTTGCAGAGAATCAAGGTTGGATAGCGTATTTGATTGTTCAAAGAGATGGTAAACTTGGAGAACAACCACAATTTCTTCGTAATGCTGATATTTCAAATTTGGAATTATCACCAGAAGAATTCATCAATGGTGAAAAAGTTCAAGTTGGTACTTTTAAATTCAAATTAACATCACCAACTCCATCAGAAGTGAATGGAAAATTCCATTTCAGACTCGCATTGAGATCTTTAACTTATTTCGGTGCAGATTTGGACGTGCCTGTTGTTCTTGAGATACAAGACGAAAGCCATAAGTCAAGTCTGGAAGAAGAAGATGCTTATGGTATTGAAGATCCAGATGAAGACTCCTTAGCTGGTGCATTAGCGTCATTAAGAGGTGAAAACGTCAAGAGGTCCTCCTACAGTGACGAAGAAGACGATGACGAAGACGATGAAGATAACAGTGACGCAGACGACACCGATGTTGATTCCGATTGGTCAGATGTTAATACCGATACAGAAGTAGAAGAAGATGCACTAGAGAAATAATAATATACTGTAGCTTATTCAAATTATGTACAAAACGTTTTTTTTTTTTTGTTATTTATTATTGAGTATTACTCCTTATTGAGACTACGATTGGCGTAATCGATTAACTGACTATTACCTTCAAGACTGACGAAAAACCTGCGTCTTTTCTTGTCTTTCCATAACAAAACTCCTAGTTCTTCTCCGTACTGACTTAGTTTCTCAAACTCCAAATCATTAGCGAAATCTTTGTACAAGTAACCTTTGAAAACCTGTATTCTATCTAGTTCCAATTGCCACAATTTTATCTGATCAACGACCGTAGGAGGCAAGACTTCCAATTGTTGCTGCTGGTTCTGATTTTGCGATGCATGTGATTTGGCGGTGGGATCATCTGCCGAAGTTCCTTGCGATATCAACGCCGTTTGAGATTCCTGTTCGGTTTTCTTTTCGAGTCTGTCTTCAGCGGCTTTGATCATCCCGGGATACGCATGGGTTGAAAGGTACCCGATGATCTGCTCCGCAGTGATACCATTGGACAATGCATGCCTTATAGAGTCTCTTGTGATGACACCTGTAACCATGTTGGCAAATCGAGCTTTCAAACGAACGAATAAATTCAAAATTGCTATTTGTAAAGGAGAACTAGTGTAACAGTAAACTTTGAAATTTGTTTCAATTATTATCGACCCAGTACTGAGATTGCTCACTGCTGAATCCTCAATACGATTTTGAGTCTCTTGATTGATTACCGTTGAAGGTGATTTGAATGTACAATTCTCCGATGTCAAAGTCGTTGCAAGCCTTGTGGGATAAAACTTCCTGTTCTTCAGCTTTTTAGCCCGCTTACTGTTTTGCTTAACCTTACCATTTTCATTCTCGTTGTCATCATCATCATCTTCAGTACCACCGTCCTCACCATCACTGTCATCGGCGTTGGAGTCCTCAGGTAAAGGAGGGTAGTAGATCAATCCGTAATCAATGAGATCCTCAAGCATGATCAGTTGTGTATCGCTCAGCATACTAACAGGGCATCCTTCTCCCAATTCCAAAGACCCCAATGTGAATATGAAATTCAACACATCCACAGGATTCATCAACAAACTCTCAGACATTTGTAAATACTGTAATAGTAATGCCCATATTTGGGAATTTATATCCTGTAACAAAAATTGGAATCCCCTATTGGTGATGATCAATTGAGACAATTCTTTAGCGGAATTAGACATCGCAGAGTGACCTTGAGGCACATAGTCCCAATCACGTTCTCTGTGATTAGTAGTGGTACCACTCAATGCCTCTTCTCTCTTGTTTCTATCGCTCTCCAATTCCATCAATCCACTATGACGCAGTAAACTTAAAACACCAATACTAGGAAGCTCAGTGGTCTCTGAACCAACCATGAAATGTAGAATGTTTTCCCATTTTTTAAGACAATAAGCGTCCAAAAACTCCACAGTGACATGGCCATTTGCTGAAAGTTCTGCAGGATCCTGCTCATCATCAAACATATGGCGAAGTTCATCATCTTTCTCTTGCCGCGTGGCTTTAATACGTTCCCCGGTGTTCACTATATCTTCTTCGTCTTCATCTTCATCTTCGTGATGAACATTCTCCGCTTCACCTGTACCATTTGTCGAGTTTTCAACTGGCAAAGACTCTTTGGCGGCGTTCGTCTTCTTCTCAGCAGCTTTACCACTGGCAGACGAGCCTGAAGTTCGTTTCTTGCCCGTACCTGTCAAGGCGTTTCTGAAACTCTGTTTGAACACGGGACTCAACTGAACGAGAACGACCGTTGTCAATTGCTGCGTTTGAGGATGCTTGACCTGCCTTCTCAAGTCTTTGATCAAATTGAGCGCCTTGAGCCTCTTTATGCAATTGCTCTGATATATCTTTGCCGGACTTCTTGCCACAATTAGATTCTCACTTTGCGGTTGCTGTTGCTGCGTCGACTGTTGCGGTTGCTTGATCCATCTGTTGAGATCGGAGTACGGCACAGCCGCCTCCTGGAACAACAGCGTCATGATGTAGAACTTGGACAGTGACGGAAGCAATCTGAATATAGCCAGGCACGTCTCTGGAGATTTGTAAAGCTGAGAGTGCACAGATTCGGGCAAGTCTTCCAAGTACTCCGTAATGCTCGATTTGATCAGCCCAGAGGAAGAAGAGGACGAACCGCTCTCCGGCACCGGAGTGGAAGATGGAACAGGAGTTGACATGACTCTGAAAACCGCACTCCCGAACTTATCCAGGCTGAAACCACAGATCCCAAGACGAAAGAAGCCCAATTAATCGTCTATTTCCAACCACACACTGGCCATTTTGACATGTTCAAGTTCTCGTTTTTTCCGTTTCTCAAATGTATGGCGGAGAAAAAAAAATTTAAAGAGAGAAATTGAAATTTATTTTATTTTGAAATTTTATTTGAGATTTTTGCATTAATAAGTGTTACGGAAAGAACTCCGGTGTTTGATTTGAGCAGGACAGAGCCGTGGCATCTACAGCAGAACGGAAAGGGCAGCTGGAGATGAAGAGAGCAAGAACGGCACAGGGTGCTCGGAGCAGCAAGGGCTCGCAGGACCCGTTCGACGAGCTTCTTGATCCGCAGTACAAAGGTAAATCACTGACAGATCCTATCAACACAGCTGAAGACAAATGGAACCTGCTGCCAGCTTTTTTGAAGGTGAAAGGGCTGGTCAAGCAGCACCTGGACTCGTTCAACTATTTCGTGGACACCGATTTGAAGAAGATCATCTGGGCCAACGAGAGAGTGCTTAGTGATGTTGATCCTGAATTTTACTTGAAATATCTGGATATCCGTGTTGGCCATAAAAGTAATGCCAGAGCAGGAGCGATCGAAGTGTTGCTATCACCACATGAGTGTAGACTCAGAGACATGACGTACAGTGCTCCTGTATACGTGGACGTCGAGTACACCAGAGGAAGAAAGATCATCATCCATAAAGATCTGGAAATCGGAAGAATGCCAATCATGCTGAGATCGAATAAATGTATATTGAATCAGAAATCAGAGACTCAAATGGCCGCATTAAACGAGTGCCCCTTGGATCCAGGTGGGTACTTCATCGTTAATGGTACTGAGAAAGTCATCTTGGTGCAAGAGCAATTGAGCAAGAACAGAATCATCGTGGAAGCTGACGATAAGAAACAAATTGTACAGGCCTCTGTGACATCCTCGACCCATGAGAGGAAATCTAAGACTTATGTAGTGACCAAAAATGACAAGATATATCTCAAGCATAACTCCATCAGTGAGGAAATACCGATCGTCATCTTGTTGAAGGCCGCTGGTATTGTCTCCGATTTAGAGATCATTCAAATGGTCTGTGGTGAGGATTCACTTTATCAGGATTTGTTTGCAGTGAATTTCGAAGAAGCTGCCAAATTGGGAATCTATTCTCAGAAAGAGGCATTGGAATACGTTGGAAGAAGAGTGAAGACAGTGAGACGTATGAATTCTCCAAAATTGTCCATTTTACAAGAAGGTATTGAAGCTATTGCAACCACCGTCATTGCACATATTACTGTGGAAAGTTTGAATTTCCGTGAAAAGGCTTTGTACATTGCTCTTATGACCAGAAGAGTGATCATGGCCATGCATAACCCAAAGTTAATCGATGATAGAGATTACGTGGGTAACAAGCGTCTAGAATTAGCAGGTCAATTGATGTCTCTTTTGTTTGAAGATTTGTTCAAAAAATTCAATAACGATTTCAAAGCAAACTTGGACAAAATCTTGAAAAAACCCAGTCGTGTTTCAGAATTCGATGCATTATTGCATATTCATATTCATTCAAATAACATCACTACAGGCTTAAACCGTGCAATTTCAACAGGTAATTGGTCTTTGAAAAGATTCAAGATGGAAAGGGCTGGTGTGACACATGTTTTGAGTCGACTTTCATATATATCGGCTCTTGGAATGATGACCAGAATCTCATCACAATTTGAGAAATCAAGAAAAGTTTCTGGTCCAAGAGCTTTGCAACCTTCACAGTTCGGTATGCTATGTACATCCGATACGCCAGAAGGTGAGGCATGTGGTTTGGTTAAGAATTTAGCACTGATGACTCATATCACCACAGATGATGAAGAGAAACCAATCAAGAATCTATGTTACTTATTGGGTGTTGAAGATATTTCAATCGTAGATAGTGCCACTTTGCATACTAAAGGTACATTCGGTGTACACCTCAATGGTACAATGATCGGAACTACAAGATTTCCAGGTTTCTTTGTTTCCAAGTTCAGAGATTTGAGAAGACAGGGTAAAATCTCTTCTTTTGTGTCAATTCACACCAATCTACACCATTCTGCTGTACATATCGCTGCTGATGGTGGACGTATTTGTCGTCCATTAATTATCGTTGAGAATGGTATCTCAAAAGTAAAGGCCAAACATCTTGCCAAGCTAAGATCGGGGAAATGGTCTTTTGATGATTTCTTGCATAGTGGCTTGGTAGAATACCTTGATGTGAATGAAGAAAACGATTCTTTAATTGCATTGTATGAAGACGATTTGATCTCAGCAACCACCCATTTGGAGATCGAACCATTCACCATGTTGGGCGCTGTTGCCGGTTTGATTCCTTATCCTCATCATAACCAATCACCAAGAAACACATACCAATGTGCGATGGGTAAACAAGCAATCGGTGCAATTGGTTACAATCAATTCAGAAGAATCGATACTTTGTTGTATTTAATGTGTTATCCTCAGCAGCCAATGGTTAAGACAAAGACTATTGAACTTATCGACTATGATAAATTACCAGCTGGTCAGAACGCCACTGTGGCAGTCATGTCTTATTCAGGTTATGATATTGAGGATGCTTTGGTTCTCAACAAAGCTTCTATTGATCGTGGGTTTGGTAGATGTCAAGTTCTGAGAAAGAACACTACGGTTCTCAAAAACTATCCCAATCAAACTCATGACGCTTTGGCTGGTGTTAGAGTTGACGATAAAGGTAAACCTATTTTCCCCCATGAGGCTCTTGGACCCGATGGTATCGGTGAAGTTGGTATGAAAGTTGAAAGTGGACAAGTTATAATCAACAAACTGGTTCCTACAAACGCCAATGAAAGTGTTGTTGTTGGCGGTGGAAACACTGCCGATGGATCACCTGATGGATCTGGCAATTACAGAGACGCACCTACAGTTTACAGAGCGCCAGAACCAAGTCATGTGGATCAAGTTGTATTGTCAACTAACGATCATGATCAGGCATTGGTTAAAGTTCTTTTACGTCAAACAAGAAGACCCGAACTTGGAGATAAGTTCAGTTCAAGACACGGTCAAAAGGGTGTTTGTGGTATCATAGTTCAACAAGAAGATATGCCTTTCAACGACGATGGTATTTCCCCCGATATAATCATGAATCCTCATGGTTTCCCATCTCGTATGACGGTGGGTAAGATGTTGGAACTTGTTTCAGGGAAAGCAGGTGTTTTGGATGGTTCATTGCAATACGGTACTTGCTTCGGTGGATCTAAACTGGAAGACATGTCCAAAATATTGGTAGATAAAGGTTTTAACTACAGTGGTAAAGACATGCTGTATAGTGGTATCACTGGTGAATGTCTTCAAGCTTATATTTTCTTCGGTCCCATCTACTACCAAAAGTTGAAACATATGGTTTTGGATAAGATGCACGCTAGAGCAAGAGGTCCACGTGCTGTTTTAACAAGACAACCTACTGAAGGTAGATCTCGTGATGGTGGTTTGAGACTTGGTGAAATGGAGAGAGATTGTGTTATTGCTTATGGTGCATCTCAGTTACTATTAGAGAGACTTATGTTGAGTTCCGATGCATTTGACGTTGACATTTGTAATCAATGTGGATTGATGGGATATAATGGATGGTGTAAGACATGCCAATCTGCAGGTTCAATCACAAAGATGACAATACCTTATGCTGCCAAATTACTCTTCCAAGAATTAATCTCTATGAACATCGCTCCAAGATTGAAACTCAGCGACGTATTTTGAATTAAAGCGGTCATGTATAGATTTTCCTATTTAAAATATAATTACATTCATTGTGGCATAGCGAGATATAGATAAACCCATCGATATCAGGGAAAGACAAGGTCGTAATCTTGGTTCAGTTGCTGGAACAGTTCTTGCATTGTGAATTCTTTTGTGGCATCGAAATCATTTTCTTGTTCTTCAGTTTCTAATCGTTCTCCTTCACGCACCAGTTCGTCTTTTCTGTCCAAAACTTCTTGCTTTTCGTATTTCGATAAACCGTGAAACTCTGCAGACTCTATATAATCCTCTATCTGATACAGAACGGTCTCATCGTAGTTGAATTTCAAGCTCTTCAGCCTTGATTTATTCTGTCGCCTGCGGTACTCTTCAATACCCCCCATAGCCGATATCTTTATCGATGCTTCGTTGTATAAGTAATTGGCCGCCTTTTGCGCTGCGGTTCTCCATTTCACTATCAGTTTTCCAAGTTCCTCTTCATCTTTAGAGTCTTTGTAATATTTGGCTTTCTTTAAAGTTGCCAAATCATGCTGAAGCTTTGCGATTTGCGCATCCAGCTCCTTCGTGGGACTGTCTGACTCAGTCAATGGTTTCATAGATATCGCAATTAAGTTGTGCGAAGAATGCTGTGTGGCGGCGGCGGACGTGGAAGTAGGAGCCCCATTATGGAGCCTAAGCGGAGTGGTGAAATGGCGGACTGCTCTTGGAGAGTTGAAGCGAATTTGAGTGTGAGAGTGAGAGTTGGATTCGGAGTTGGTAGCCTCTATGGGCCAGTTTTCGTTGGTCGGTGAAAGATCGGGTATTGGAGTCGAGCTCAAGGACGGATAAGGTTGCAATACAACAGGCGCAGAGAAATATCGCTTCTTCTGTGGTGTTGCACTAGGACCGTGCTGTATGTTCTTATTAGAGCTGGAGCCATCCGATCCACGTTTCACTATTGTAAGATGGCGGGATTTCGTGGGAGTTACAAATGGCTTCGAATTCGATTTCTGTTTATGACCATAACCTGTGGACGTGGCCCTGTTATCTGCCGAATTTGATAGCGTTTCCGTGAGAGGTGGCAGGTGCGCAGGCTCTTTTAGCTTTGTGGGCGCAGGCAGTATCTTGCCGTAGAAATGCTCTTGCTCTGACACAAGGGAGGAGTCAGACACCGATGTGCCAGAAAGATCAAAATCGTGTGTCGCGTCAAAACTGGAGTCGACAACTCCAGAAACCGAATCATCACCTTGACTAAGCCGCTGCTCACTCATGGCGACGTGAGGTGTTTGGATGAATGAAGTGAGTGCGTCACAGAGCCGGTTTTTACTTATCAAACGCCTGGTCTCTGAGTGTTCTGTGCCCATTTCAAATTCCAATTCCACTATCTTGTTCCGGTTTCTGAATTTAAATCCTGTCTTTTTGACGCGTCGCTGGGAGCCCCGCAAACACGACATTTCGCGATGTTGTTGACAAAAAGTATCTACAAGCTCCATATAGACGGTACAATAGTTGGTCTCTGTCGCAGAACTTGGTCTGTTTCACTCATCTGAGGCTGCTATTTGCCAGAGACACTCTACATCTCTATAGTACTGCAATAGAGAGCCTCTGCAATTTCTTGCATGCCAAATACTGCACTCAGGCTCTTGTTCTGGAACTCAAGACATGTCTACTGAATCGCCACAAAGACCTCGTGGACTAGAAAATTGTTTTATTTTTTATTTTATTATTATTATTTTTATTATTATTATTATTATTATTATTATTAATTACTACATATTATATAAATTGGGAAGAAGTAGAAGAAGTGGTAGAAGAATTAGAGTGGAAGAAGAATTAAAGTGGAAGAAGTTGATTGTTGCGCTTGAAGATGGAAGGAAGAGAGAATCTGGATTTGGGAGGAGGGTGAGAAACTATGGGTGACTTGATGTGGATAGGTTGTTGGACTGGTTGACCAATATGCTGTGGCAGGACATTGTTCTTCTTTGAGAAGAGACCCCATGATTTGTTGGCACCATAGTCGAATTGTGTCTCATTCTTGACTTTAGGTGCAACTTTTGGAGGCTCCTTGGAATTCGCAGCATATCTTGGCAGATCATACCTCTTTGAGCCGCCGAATCTAAGACTTGGAAGTTTCATGTTGAAACTTAATGGCTTGGTCTTGGGAACAGCTTCCTTTGGTGGCATCCTACCCTCCATGTATGCATCAAAGTCAGGAGCTGGGAACTCTTCATATACATAGCTCTCGACGTCATAACCCTCTTTACCCATATTGATATAAAAGTTCCAGTAACTCTTGGTGTGATCTTCTTTGTATTCGGGCTTGATAAGACTTCGAGAATGCACGAACGTGTCCTTCAAGTTCTCAACAAAGTTGGATTTGGACTGCTCAATCACACAAGGCTCTAAGGAACTTATACCAATATTCTCCTCTTCGAATACCAATGTACTGTACCTGTCGTCAAAGTCTCCATTGAATCTAACTGAGTCAGTGAGTACACACGAGTTGTTGGCAATAACTGTGTGGTATTTGACTGGCTCAACAACATCACTGAGAGTGGCAGTAACAGTGATGGTAGATTTTGATTCAGGAGAATTGGTTAGGGTGATTTGACTGGAATTGTAATCATCATAGGTCTTGGCAATGCAGGTGGCAATAACATTGCGTATTGGTGTTGATGATTCAAGTGGTGGTACAGTATCTGATATTGGTTCTTCTTCCAACTTCGATGATAATTCAACTTGCGCAACAATATCTGATCTTGGTTCTTCCTCCAAGATAGATATTTCTTCTTCTTCTTCTTCTTCTTCTTCTTCTTCTTCTTTAACTTCAACATCGGGTTCAACTTCAATGTCGGGTTCGACTTCAACCTCGACTTCAACTTCAATGTCGGGCTCAACTTCAACATCGGGTTCAACTTCAATGTCAGGTTCAACTTCAATATTGGGCTCAACTTCAACCTCAACCTCGACTTCGGCGTCAGGTTCGACTTCAATGTCGGGTTCAACTTCAATGTCAGGTTCGACTTCAACCTTGACTTCAACTTCAATGTCAGGTTCGACTTCGACGTCGGGCTCAACTTCAACTTCAATGTTAGGTTCAACCTCAACATCTGGCTCTGGCTCTGGCTCTGGCTCAAGAGGTCCTAAATAGTCTTCTTTTGTAACCTCTTGTTTGATCCCATTGACAGTATATGTCTCTTCAGTACCAGGCAAAGCTTCAACAAATGGCCCTTCATAGGGCTTCAGCCTGGAATATATCACATATTCTAATGGGATCGGTCCCCTTGTTTTAAACTTCCCATGTCTAAGTCCTGCATGTTTCCAAAGTTGGGGTTGGAGTGGACGATTAATAGGTTCAATTTGTAATCGTTCACTCTTGATGACTTCCAACTTGGAAAAGGACTCAACAGGGCAAGGGACAGGATTTACCTGAATATTTTCAACCTCTGGGGCAGCGGTTGTCAAAACGGCATTGACTGTGTTATCTTCCTGATTCCCTTGTAAAATATCCTTCGATTCATCAGTCTGTTTAGCTTTGTCAGGGCTAACTGGCTCGACAGGAGGGGTGGTACAACTTTGGTCGTTGTACCGAGCGCTCGACACGGGCCGTTGAAGATCATCATCCTCAACAGGGGTGGAGCTGGTGTGTTCGACCTCAAATTCCTCTGCAGTGACAAACGTTTGAAACGAGCTGATTGAATCAGCATCATCGTCATCATCGTCGTCATCATCAGGATCAGAATCAACGACATAATCCTCATACCAAGGGTCGTTGATAAACTGCTCTAATGACTCGAACTTGACGAATGCTTCTGCGTATCTGTCATGCTTGGGGGGAATCCGAACACCTTCAGCCAAAGTCTGGGCACCTCTGGTTCTGCTGAAAACAGCGGAACCAGCGCCGAGAGGGCTGGTAATAACCGGCAGGAACTTCCTAATGACTTTCAAAATACCAGTGAACATCTTTGTTCGACAGTATCTACTCAAATAAAAAGCTACAGAAAGAAGAAAAGGAAAAGAGGAAAGAAAGTAATAAGTGGTCTTACAGCGCTTAATATCCAAAAATGAGCTCCCACTATAAATTACTGTGGGAAATTGGGCCTCAATTTCCCCAACTTTTTGTAAAATCACATACACAAAAAGTGTCTTCTTTTCGCGTTGCCCGGCTTTCATCTCCCGAGTGAAACGAATTCGTATTTTTTTATTATGTATTCCCCCGGACTCTCCCGCTGAATATCTCGTAACGGTCTCCACCGGCTTGTGCTTCTTTGGCGTCGTTAACGTTTGCTAGACTCAATACTCTTATATCTAGTCACCGAAACCCATTCTTATATATACACGCCATAGATAGAGATTAGGTAATCAACCTTCCGCATTAGGAAATTGCATTTTTTATAAATTTATTTTGCGCTGCCCGAAAAAAAATTTTTTTTTTTTTATTCTTAGTTGTCTAAGTGATTTTAGTCGCTATATAGAACTGAAGAGGATATTTTTGGAGAACCAGGATCACCAGAGTCAGAAGCGCATAGTTGTTTGAATAGAGCAATGGGTAAAGCGACAAAGGCGACCAAGAAGTTTCAGGCTAACCACCTGAAACATACTCTCGATGAGAGAAAGAAGTCGAAACAGAACAAGTTAATCAGAGATAGACAGGAAAAGAACAAGAAGAAGAAGCTTCACAGCAGCGCAGATGGATCTGTTGACGGTCCACGCGACAAAGATGAAATCTTCGAGGATATGGACGTTGAGGAGTTCTTTGAAGGTGGCTTCGATGTTCCCAAGGAGTCCAAGGCCTTGCTGAAAGCGAAAAAGGAGAAAGCTGCTCAGAAAGCGGCAGAGAGTGACGAAGAAAGCTCTGATGAGGAAGAAACTGGAGAGCACAATATCGAAGATCTTGCTAAAGACGATCCAGAATTCTTCAAGTACTTACAACAGAATGACAAAGAACTGCTGGATTTCAAGCCAATTAATCCTCTTGACGCTATCAGCGACGAAGAAGACGATGACGAGGAACAAGTGGTTGAAGACGCACAAGAAGATGAAGAAGAAGCACAAGACGACAGATTGTCCCGTGTTGAAGTGACTCTGAAGCTCGTGAAGAGCTGGGAACAAACTTTAGACTCTGATAAGCCAACTATCATTGCTCTCAAGAACGTGGTGATAGCTTTCAAAGCGGCAATAAGTACTCAGGACAAAGACAATGACAGTGGAGCACAATACAAATATATCATAACAGATGAAAAAGTATTCAATTATCTGCTTATTGTGACTTTAAAGAAACTTCCCAAGGCAATAAAGAAATTGACACCATATAAATTATCTGGTTCAGGTTCTAGATCAATCAGCTCTTCAAACAGTAAGAAAATCTCACAAATTACCACACTTTTGAAATCACACGCAAATTCTTTGACTACCGTCTTAAATGATACTACAAATAATACCGAAAGCGCAGCATTGATTCTATCATCAATTCAAGAATTATTACCCTATTACGTTTCTGTGAAAAAGGTACTCAAAGAAATTCTCACCTCCGTTACCAGCATTTGGAGTTCTGCCACTGATGTTGAAACCCAAATTGCAGCATTCGCATTTCTGAACAATTCCTCTCGTGAATACCCAAAAGCAACATTAGAACTGGTGTTGAAAACTTCATATGCTTCTTTCTTGAAAAGATGCCGTAGTACCAATGTCCATACTGTGGCTAGAATCAATTTCCAGAAAAATTCAGCAGCAGAATTGTATGGTATTGACCAAAAATTGGGTTATCAAATTGGGTTTGAATATATTAGACAATCTGCCATTCATCTCAAGAGTTCTGTAAACAATCAATCAAAGGATAGTTATAAGAAGATTTACAATTGGCAATTTGTCCATTCATTGGATTTCTGGTCAAGAGTTATTTCAACACATGCAAACCTCGAAAGAGAAATCAAGGGAGAAAGTCCATTAAGACAATTGATTTACCCATTGGTCCAAATAACATTGGGTACAATCAAATTATTACCAAGTGCACAGTTTTTCCCATTGAGATTCTACTTGATCAGATCATTAATAAGACTTTCTCAAAATACAGGAACATACATTCCAATTTTCCCTCTGTTGAATGAAATATTGACATCTACCTCCATAACCAAGCGTCCAAAGAACGATACAAGTTTACAAGCCATCGATTTCGAAAATGTTATTAGAGTAAATCAAGCATATATCGGTACCCGTGTTTATCAAACCGGTTTAATTGAGCAATTTTTAGAATTGACCAGCGAATATTTTGTTTTGTTCTCGAAGAATATCGCTTTCCCCGAATTGGTCACACCAGCTCTCATTTACCTCAGAAGATACGTCAAGAATACTAGTACAAACGTCACATTCAACAAACAATTAGGTATATTGATCGATAAACTCAATCAGAACTCACAATTCATTGAACAAAAAAGATCACAAGTGGATTTCGGTCCAACAAATAGAGCTCAAGTTGCCAAATTCTTGCAAGACATTGATTGGCAAAAGACCCCATTGGGTGCTTACGTTGCTACCCAGCGTGAGGTAAGAGAAGCCAGGGCTTTAATCTTGAGAGAGTCTTTACTTGCAGAAGAAAAAGAGCGTTCTAAGAACAAAGATGCTGAAGTCAATTCTGTCTTTGGCGCTGAAGATGCAAGCGGCGATGATGAAGAACTGCAAGAAGACGAAGAAGGAGAGGGAGACGAAGCACAGGAAGAAGAAGAGGACGATGAATAAATAGCATATGTATCTAATTACAAGTAAATACATTCAGTGTGGAGACAAACTTTCATTCAGTGATTATGTAATAATATTTGCAAAAATTTTATTTTTTGTATTCTAAGGTACTATTAAATTTCAGATCTGCAAGAGTAAGAGTTTTGGCAAACCTTGCTTTACAGGGTTTCCGAGAGGTATTCTGTACAGTTATGTTACTACCGAGACATGGGATACGGCTGTCACAATACTGGAATGCAGCCCTCAGCGTGCGAAGCGCTCCGTTGAGGGCTGCAACTGCACCACATCGCCACTTTTCACTCACAAATACCGTGAATGGTCCACAGTATGCCAGCCATAACAAGATAGACAGAGGGAGGGACAAGAAAGTACGACACAGAACAAGCCACAAAGCGAGGATTTCCAAAGAAAGAGCTTCAATAGCGGCTCAGCCAATTTCTTTCGCTGAAGGTGTTGAAGAAAGTATAGAGGACAAGTTGAAAAGCTTGTCTGTTTCGCAAGTTGGGGAAAATTGGTGTGAATCATGCGGGGTGGAATTGCAAACGGAACACCCTGAAGAGCCCGGGTTCTATAAGCTGCCATCCAAGACAGAAGAGCAAGAATTGAACGAGGAAGTACCGAAGTACGACCGAAGCACTGAAGATATAGCTGAAGAGGTACTCAGAGCAGAATTAAAATACGAAGCAAGTACTCCTACAAGGAACGAAATCCAAAAATCACACACAGATACAGAGCAGGATAGCACTAGGATTATTTGTCAAAGATGCCGAGATGCTCTTTTCCATAATGTTCACGATACTACTGCGCCAATCACCACCAGCGTTGAAGAGGTGATGAAGAATATCCCCAAAACTGCTCGTGTGTGCCATGTTATCTCAGCTACCGACTTTCCTTTGTCAGGAAGCACACTAGTGGGTCAATCAAGAGATCCAAAAGACGTATTTTACGTTATCACCAAGGTTGATATTCTTTTTCCAACGCTTAAATCGCTTGATTTGGGTAAGCAATACTTTGTAGACGCATTGGCTCTTCATTTCGGAGCAAAAAAGGAAAATGTGTTTCTTGTGCAAGGGAAAAGTGGTTGGAACTTGAAGACCCTTCAAAAGAGATTACCACATACTAAAATTCACTTTGTTGGACAGATCAACTCTGGTAAGAGTACACTTGTCAAGAAGCTACTCTACTTGAGTAATGACCTCGATCATTTACCAGAATCAGTGAAAATAGGTGGTCCCGGTGTCTCGCACTTCCCCTCCTTCACCAGAAATTCGATGGTTTACAATAGCTCAAAGGGCCCTACATTAGTCGACACACCTGGATTTGTTAAGAGTGGCGGACTTGGTGCTTACAAATATGTGTTACCTCAACATATGGGTGCGATTTTCGGTCAAACTGGGGCAAATACAGTCAAAAAGCCCGTAAAACCAAAATTGGAGCGTGTCACAAGTCCTTCTCATTCTAAGAATTTCAACGGAGAGGAACTGTTTAGTATTGGGGGTGTTTTCTATTTGAGGCCACCCAAGGGAGCATACATGGAATTTTTTAGCTCATTCTTTGGTGATCAGGCAAGGTTTAGAAACGTGCCTCGTATGTTGCAAGTGAACGACAACAGAAGCCCAGCCTTGAGAAACAAGTTCATTGTCACGGAGGAAGCAGCTCATAAACTCAAACGATACGTGATCCCACCATTTTTCGGGGCGATCGATTTGGTCTTCAATGGAATTGGCTATTTTACGTACGTGCCACATGGTCCATACGACCCAAGAAAGCTGACTCAAATCTACGTTCCCGAGGGAATTGACGTGATAGTCCGCGAAAACATTTACCCCTTCATCTACAAGAACAGGGGCTCAGTAGATGCCACAGGCAAGAAAATTGACAAAAGAACAAACACTGCCGATGCCATAATCAGAATACGGCAAGTGCCTCTCAGCAAACCTATCTTTTCAAAGCTTATAGAATTGCCCTTCGACGCCACCGATGACGAAGTCCTGGAGATCGTGAAACCACAGGAACACACCACAAGGCTCCAGCCCGAACTGACGTACCAGGAGGACTTCCCCAACTTGCAATGGCAAGTGCCCGACTTCAAATAATCATGTAAATAGCTTTATCTCAACTAGTCTTGTAAATAATAACCGCCAGCTAAGGCTTCAGCACCCGCTTAGTCAGCGAGGCTTCTCTCACATTCTTTTCAATTCTTTTTTGGCCACCGGGGAAGAAAAATGTCAAATCTCGAAAAAAAAATATATAGAGAGAGATAGGAAGAACACATATGAACAAGACAGGACTGTGGGTGGAAATTGCCATTGTTGCTATTGATTACCCGCAGACAAGCCGCAGATAGTGCTTTTTGAACGCTGTATATACAAAAGAGATGTCTGATTTCGAGGTGGAACCAAGTTTGAAGTCCATAGTGGCGCACGACTCGCTGAAGTGGATCTTTGTCGGTGGCAAAGGTGGTGTTGGAAAGACCACCACTT
The DNA here is from genome assembly GCA_001599255.1 of Wenyingozyma succiphila. Taxonomy (NCBI): domain Eukaryota; kingdom Fungi; phylum Ascomycota; class Pichiomycetes; order Pichiales; family Pichiaceae; genus Wenyingozyma; species Wenyingozyma succiphila. The sequence continues at coordinate 148,117 of BCGL01000007.1, read as the reverse complement.
CATCGTCAGTGGCTATCCAGCTGGCGCTGGGCAACCCAAACAAGAACTATTTGCTTATATCGACTGACCCTGCACACAACTTGTCCGACGCCTTCTGCCAGAAGTTCGGCAAGGACGCCAGAGGCGTCGAAGGAATCAAGAACCTCGCATGTATGGAAATTGATCCAAGTGCCACGATGGAAGAGTTCAGTAACTCTCAACGAGGTGGTGGCAGCCTTGGTGGTGGACTCGGCCTTGGTGGTGAAGATGGATTGGGTGGCGTGATGTCTGAAGTCACGAACTCTATACCGGGTATCGACGAGGCTCTCTCGTTCATGGAAGTCTTGAAACATATCAAGAACCAAACAAATGAAGATTCTAAAGTCATCAAGTACGACACTATCATCTTTGACACTGCGCCAACTGGTCACACATTGAGATTCTTGTCACTTCCGGGCACTTTGGAGAAACTATTGGGCAAATTCAATGAATTAAGTGGAAGTTTAGGACCCTTGATGAGCATGATGGGAGGCAACCCAGACCAAAAGAAAGATCTGTTTGCTAAATTATCTGAAATCCAGGAACAAGTAGTGGAAGTTAACAAACAATTCTCAGATCCAGAACTGACTACTTTTATTTGTGTGTGCATCTCTGAATTCTTGTCTCTTTACGAGACTGAGAGACTCATTCAGGATCTTATGTCTTACAATATGGATGTCAACTCCATCGTGGTGAACCAGTTACTGTTCAGTGACGATGATGACTGTAGGAGATGTAAGGCAAGATGGCTGATGCAGAAGAAGTACTTGGAACAAATGGATGAGCTCTACGAAGATTACCACCTTGTCAAGATGCCATTGCTAGGTATGGAAATCAGAGGTGTCGAGAATTTGAAGAAGTTTTCAAAGTTCTTGATAGAACCTTACGACCCTAAGAAAGATCGTGACATTATCTTCTCGTTAGAAGAACAGTGAAAATCCTTATATATCGCAAGTACTGTAATAGATTATTTTCATCAACCAACCAGTTATGCCTTTATATTTCTTAATATCACAGCATACTCTAACTGATAAAAAAGTCTGAATAGAGAAGCAACATGATGATGCATCTAAACATCCGTGCACCGACTGAGACAAAACGCGGAGAAGCTGTTAGCTAAGAGAAATGTCTTTATAGATAGGAAGATGAGAGGTTTCTTTAGTTCTTGAGTGGCAATATTGAGCAAGTTACGCCTGGAAGATTCTGAACAAGTAGATGTCGCACAGCGTGTGTCAGAAATGCAAGCTGCCTCTTGTTCTAGACGAGTCTCTGGATGGTCTGAGTGAACCACAAGGTCATTTGTTGACTACCAACTACGGAGGTAGAGCCTCATCTCATAAGGAGCAAGCTCAACAGATACGAATAAACGAAGAATCCAAGCCCATAATACCCAAGGAGAGATTGGATACGTTTGAAACAGCATGGCGAAGCTCGTCTGATGGCAAGAGTGCGGGGCCGGGTGCTGGGTCGGGCACCGGTGGTAGTGGTGGTGGTGGATCTGCGAATAGCAGCAATGGCCCTCGACTCAACTCCACTCCACAGACGCAGAAGTTCTCTTCAAGAGATGGATCATTTGTGATCCTGGACAAGGAACAGCAAGAAAGAGACAAATATAATGGCTCATTGGCTACAACCGATGGCAGGCTAACCACCAATGCACCGGATAGATCCAGTGTGGCCAATCGCGTAAATTTCTTGACTGAATTATTCAATATTTTGTCTTCTAAATACGAGATTGATTATCCCGTATGTTCAGACTGTGCCAATAGCCTCATTCAGGAACTCAAGACAAGGTTCGAAAGAATATCCAAAGAGAAAGATACCTATGTTCATTTCTTGAGGAAGTTGTCGGGCCAAAGTGGTTCTACAGTTTCGAAAGCGAAGGATTCATTACAGGAGATCGATAAATTGGAAAAAGAAGAGAAAGAATTATTACTAGAATTACAACAAGTGCAAAAAGAGCGTGAAGAAGTGACAAAGGAATTGTACGATGCAGAGAAAGAATTTGAAAATTTACAAGATGAAGAAAATGAATTATTGACAAAGAGAAATTTGCATGAATTAGAAGTTTCTGAATTCATCAACGAAAGAGATAGGGTCAAGGCTCTTTATGAGTACAATTTGAATCAATTGGATTTCTTAAGAAAGGCTAATGTGTACAATGATACTTTCCTCATATCACACGATGGACAGTTTGGTACGATTAATGGATTGAGACTTGGAATGTTAGATAATATAAAAGTCTCATGGCACGAGATTAATGCAGCATTGGGGCAATTTGTCCTTTTGCTTTCCACTGTGGTGTCGCGCTTGAACCTCAAACTTGGCCATTATAAACTGTATCCATTAGGGTCCAATTCTAAAATTGAGAAGCTGGAAATAGATCCACGAGACAGTTCTAAAATCAAACGGACCGCCCTCGAGTGCTGGAGCAGCGGAGAAGTGAGTTTGGGTCGCTTGTTCAGCCATAATAAACTCGACAGCGGAATGGTAGCATTGGTGGACGTGGTCTCTCAAGTGGGGAAAGAATTGAAACAACTGGATTCTTCAAATGATCTTCCGTACCAGATGACTAAGGATAAAGTCGCTGGTTACAACATACGGCCCAGTGCACGAAACTCGAACGAAGAATGGACAGCGGCTTGTAGATACTTACTGACAAACGCCAAATGGATCCTGGCTTACTGCAGTGTCCACTCACCAGCTGTCTGAATAGTCCACGCTTATATAACCGCTAACTGTATATACAGTGTACAACATTTTTAAAATTTCAGCCGTTATTTTTTTTTGTTTGTTTTTCCTATTGCGGAAAAGTAATTGCGTGCATTAAGGGCAAAGGAAATTTAGAAAGATTGCTTACAAACTAAAACTCAGTTAGAACACAGTGTTATTTTGAAGTGTAGGACCATGATAGGCACAATGTCTGTACCTGTAGTGGTGAGTGGTGGTTCTGAGGATGCGGAGGTGCGTACGCCGTTTGACAGGGCAAAATTGGTTCAGCATCTAAAGTCCTTGAGCGTTTCGTTAAATACCAAATTCATCGATATTGAAAATTTGGTATCGAAAGTGGAGTCAGGATTGCCAGATGTGGTCTCTAAAGGACAACTGATAGAGTATGTGGAAGAGACCAGCGCGGCACTTACCACTGTGCATCCAGACTATTCCTTGCTGGCTGCTAGGGTCGGTATCAAATATCTCCAAAATAGATTATCTCCGAAATTTTCTGAGAATGCCAAAAAGTTGATAAGCCATAAGAAGCCGTACAAAGGTTACCATCACTTGATATCAAAGAGATTCTACGAAGTAGTAGAGAAAAACAGTGAGGCTATTGATAAGACAATCGATCATAAGAAAGATTTCCAGTTCGATTATTTCGGATTCAAGACATTACAAAAATCTTATTTACTAAAGATAGATGGTATATTGGCTGAGACACCTCAATATATGTTAATGAGAGTGGCGGTTGGTATACATTTGGACGATATTGAAGCGGCTTTAGAAACGTATCGTCTGATGTCTGATAAATACTTCATCCATGCATCTCCAACTTTGTTTAATGCAGGGGCTGAAGAACCGCATTTATCATCGTGTTTCTTATTGGCAATGCAAGATGATTCCATAGATGGTATTTATAAGACTCTGCATAGTGCAGCGATGATTTCAAAAGCTGCTGGAGGTCTAGGTATTCATTGCTCTAATATAAGACCGGAAGGATCTTATATTTCAGGCACAAACGGAACTTCGAATGGTATTGTGCCCATGTTACGAGTTTTCAATAATACTGCCAAATACGTTGATCAAGGTGGCAATAAAAGACCAGGTGCATTTGCTATTTATTTAGAACCATGGCATGGTGATATCTTTGCGTTTCTAGAACTGCGCAAGAATCATGGAAAGGAAGAATATAGAGCAAGAGATTTGTTTTATGCTTTATGGATCCCTGATTTGTTCATGGAGAAAGTGAAGAATAATGAGGATTGGTGTTTGTTCTCTGAGAATGAATGCCCTGGATTGTCCGATACTTTTGGGGATGAATTCGTTGAGCTTTATCACAAATACGAAAGTGAAGGAAAATATATCTCTAAAACTAAAGCCCAAGTGCTGTGGAATGCTATAATAGTGGCCCAGATAGAGACTGGTAATCCATTTCTCTTGTACAAAGATGCGGCTAACCGCAAATCCAACCAGAAAAATCTAGGCACTATTAAATCATCGAACCTTTGTTGTGAAATAATGGAGTATTCATCACCAGAGGAAACTGCAGTTTGTAATCTTGCATCATTAGGACTTCCAACATTTGTCAAAGATGGCCAATTGAACCTAGAAAAATTACATTCTGTGACCAAGGTTTTGGTGAAGAATTTGAACAAAATCATTGATATTGGCTCTTATCCAACGCCAGAAGCTGAAAGGTCTAATAAAAGAAACAGACCAATTGCAATTGGAGTTCAAGGGCTAGCGGATCTGTTTCTTTCTTTGAGGGTCCCGTTTGATTCGACGGAGGCTAAAGAATTAAATTTGGATATTCATGAGACGATTTATTTTGCAGCTTTGGAGGCTTCTGTGGAATTAGCAGAACAAGGAGGTGTTGGCGCATATGAATCGTACGCAGGGTCACCTGTTTCTCAGGGGATCTTGCAATATGATATGTGGGGTGTGAAGCCTCGTGATACTGATAAATGGGATAAACTGAAACAGAGAATAGCCAAGCATGGAGTACGTAATTCTTTGTTAGTTGCATTGATGCCAACAGCGTCAACTTCTCAAATTTTGGGATTCAGTGAATGTTTTGAACCGTATACATCGAATATTTACACACGAAGGGTGCTTAGTGGAGAGTTCCAACTTGTGAATAGGTACTTGGTTGATGATCTTGTGAGTTTGGGTATATGGAATGAAGATCTTAAGAATCAAATAGTACGTCAAAACGGATCTATTCAAGAGATTGATTCCATTCCTCAAAATTTGAAACAATTGCACAAGACTGTATGGGAGATTTCTCAAAAGGTTTTAATTGATCTTGCAGCTGATAGAGCACCTTTTATTGATCAATCTCAAAGTATGAATCTTTTCATTAAGGCTCCTACGAAATCAAAATTGACAAGTATGCATTTTTACGCTTGGTCAAAGGGACTCAAGACAGGGGTTTATTATTTGCGTACACAAGCTGCGTCTTCAGCTATTCAATTTACATTAAGTCCCTTGGAAGCGAAAAGACTCAAAAGACCTTTTACTGAGGTGGAGAACGATGAATCTCTGGAAGATACAGACACATTGACAAATAATGATGAGGATAACTCAGATTATAGAGAACAATCCACTAGTAATTTTTGCAGTATTGACTCCACACCAGGGTGTGATAGTTGTTCTGGATAACTAATAATGAAAAAGACTTGTAAATAGTATAATAGAATAAAAGAAAATAATGGTATTTATCATGTACATAATATAATGATACTAATAATAAAATAGTTGAAACTCAAAAATAATTATTCCAATGGAAGACCAAGGGCTTCTCTTTGAGATTTGGAATTTGGATCAAAATAAGGGATTTCAGCCAAAGCAGTGACTCTTGTACCGTGTCTATCGAGTTTATTTTCATAATCCCAGACGATTCTGTGTTGAGATACTCTGTTATCCCAAATTGCAGCGGTTCCAAGACCTGGTTTGGTTGGTTTCCAATTGAATCTGACTTGAATATCGGCGTTCTTTTCATAGACGTCGTAGAGGTACTTTAAGACCAAATCTGATTCAGGAGGTCTCAACCCAACGATACTTCTCGTCATTGATCTATTGACGAAAAGAGCCTTCCAACCAGTGGCAGGGTTTGTTCTTACCAAAGGATGAACTCTTTCAATTCTCTTTGGACCGCCCAATGGATCATCTCTATCCAAATAAGCATGGGCACTAATATAAACAGCTTGTTTACCATCGAGCCATTTTTGGAATTCGGGACTTAATTTATCGTAAGCGGCATAACCAGATGCCCAAAGAGTATCACCACCAACATCAGGAATTTCATCATTATACAAGAAAGTGTAACCTGCAGGTTGCTTTTCATGTACTAAATCCGTATGCCAAATTTGATTTCCACCGTATTTAATATCGAAATTACCTTCACCAGAACCTTTGTAAGTGATTGGAGAACCTTTGTGTTGACGATAATTTTGCCAAATAACCGTAACACCAGGGAATCCAGGAACTTGAGAAGTTTGAGGATGTTTTTCAACGGTTGATGCATAATATTGACCAATTTTCAATTGTTCACCAATTGTTAAATCTTGATCTCTGAAAAAGACAACCACTCTCTCAGCGATCAAGAGTGCCAATTCATTCAATTGTTGTTCATTCAAGTCTTGCAAGCGAACACCAATCAATTCAGTACCCAAATGCTTGGATAAATGTCTGACTTCTTTAACAACGGAGAATAATGCTTTCTTTTCAGGATCAGCACCGGCACCTCTGTCTGTGAATGGGATTTCTTCATTTCTGATCTTGTAAGCTTCATCCAAGAAAATTGGAATTTGATCCTTCTCAGGTCTCCAAGGGTACCCTTTACTAAGATCAACACCTGATTTCTCGAGTCTACGACGTGTAGCAGCTGGTAAAATCTTCAAGCCTTCTGGATCAGCGCCTGGATCAGCAGCCTCCTTCTTCTTGTTCTGCGCACTGGTAACGAGGTTGTCGGAGCTCCTGAGCAGATTCTCGATCTGCTGAGCAAGCGACAACTCTCCTTGGTTCTCTTCTACTGCCGTTGGGGCCATCTCGTCAATTGATAACTAAACTAAACTATAGCTAACAAACGGAGTGTGTGTGATCTGTGCTAAAAAGGAGGCGGAAACACACAACTTATTTATATATATATATATATAGATCTACATGCAATAGCATTGTGCACATATAAATTAGTAATACAATGTAACCAACAGGCAGAGCCATAGCACCAAAAGTATGGGGTTGATTAGACGCTGGCCCCTGAAATGTCTGGTGTGGTGCCATTCTCCTCAGTCTCCTCAATTGCAACAGCGGACTTTCGCACCCGCTCAGTGTGGTGAAATTGTTCCGCGATTTCCAGTCCGCTCCGCAAAAAACGCTTTTCGTGTTTCTGTGGGGGGAGGCAGAAGCCACAGTTGTGATGTTATGTCTTGAAACGTTATGCCTTGGGACGTTATGCCATGGGGCGTGAGCGCTGCCGTATTGTAGTCTATTGTATGGCGCTGTATTGCGCTGCATTGAACTGCACCGTTGGGCTCACTGGCTACGAGCCAGGTACGAGCGTCTGAGGGCGTCAGCGGCAGCGGCGGCGGAGGAGGAGAAGGCGGAGACCCGACCTCTGGACACTTCCGCCTCCGCTCTCTACTACCGCAGACACGCGGCCGTTGTTTGCCAATTGCGAGAATGTATTGTGAAATGTAAATAAATAAGTCTATACACGTATATATCATACGTTTAGGTACATGTTGAATTTCCTGGCGATGGCGCCCACTGCAGGACCAATCTTGGCGATTCTCACCTGACTCGTGATGGCCAGTACCGTTAGTAATGCTATTAGCTGATAGGTTCTTTTTCTTGCATTGTAGCTGAAATTTCCCAAGTACCTGTTCCAACCAGCTAAGATGTGGTATGAGGCCAGAACCACTAGTACAGTTGTCCCTATATACGCTTGTAGGGCTTGAGTATTGAGTGCATGCGCGTAATAGGACAGATCAATCAATGATGAATCAGAGTCTATGGAAAGTGGTGAAATTCTCATCTTGAATGCATGTGTACCTACGAATATAGCGAATAAATAACCTGAAAAACTTAATGGAGATAATCCAAATAGTCTTGAAGTTATTGATTTTCTTGATCCAAACCCCAATAATGAACTTAACCCACCAAGTCCTTCATCTTTATCAGTGACAATTTCATCTTTTTTGGAACTTGACGCACGAAATATTTGATCTTTATGGTTTTTACGACGTCTAGTTGATGTGGTGCCGTATCGCTGTCTGTTTCTAATAATATTAACCACTCTTAATAAAATACCACTAGCCAAATGAACTGCTGCACTACCCCATACTAAAATACTCTCTACCACTGGGGCTTGATAAATGACTCGTCCCAATGTCAGCACTTCATTGGCTACAGGAACACCAGCTAGCGCTGGTGCCACTACAACCCCTGCTACATGAAGTCCAGCAAAAATCGTGAATGGTATAGTAGAATATTTCTGTGTTTGGCTCAAAAAGCTTGTAATTTGAATGTAATTTGGTAATCCCGGGAACCCCACACCTAACTTTGCTCCTTTATTGATTTGTCCCAGGACGATTTCTTCGTCGTCATCCTGTACAGGTTCCGGAGATAGCTGTCTCAGTGCCTCTTCAGAAATATGCACTGGAGTCTCTGTCATTGCTTTATATCACAACCGTGCAAATTTCATTAATTTCAATACATTGCCTTCTTCGAAAATTCTATCTTAATGTGTATACAATTTTTTTTTATTGCTATGTGTTACGTAATATATTTTTAATGCGATTTTATTGGCCCTTGCTTTTTGCTTTTGCTTGGGCTTAATTTTAGTTTTGGTTTGTGGGGTAAATTTATGATTTTTGTAAGACTAATGAAAAGGAAACAGACCCAGTTGAATCATCAGCGTAGACTTCTAATTGCGAAGTACCGGATGGAGTGTTTTTCGAAGACCATTCTGAGTTGCCTCCATAAGATACAAGCCCAGAATCCGGATCGTAATTGAATTGAACAGCAGTAGTGGATGAAGAACAGACTAAAGCATTATTCGAATCAACTCCACAATAACCTCTGGAAGTTTGTAGATTGTAACCTCCAAAAGTTGCCTCAGATAACCTGTAAGTAGCACAGGTGCCGCGGTACCACTTACCATTACTTATCAAGCATCCTGCTTTATTCAGAGGTTTTAAATGGCCCTTGATTATTCCAGTGGGTTGTGGGCCATGAGTTTTGGTCGCTGTTCCTGTTGCTGTTGCTGTTTCCGTTATGGAAGCCACGATTTTAGGAGGGAATCTGATACCTGAAGCTGGACATCTTGAATAAGGTGTCAAAGGTGCAATTGGATGAAACACTCCATCCACTACGGATCCTTTAAGATGATGGAAATACCAAATTTCTTGCAAAGCATGAGATGAATCACATGAAATATGTGGAATTTGACCAAATTTTTCACCTAATGCATCTTCAATTTCCTTTTTCGTGTATGTAACCGTGTTTGAAGGAACAATATTTTTCTCAGCTAACCATTGAAAACTTGGTAAATTTTCAAATAAATTTAATGAAGCTTTGAAGTAATCAACGACATTTTGATTTTTTTCATAAGAATCTTGATTATAACAAGAAGATTTAATTGTACTTAAACATGTTGCATGTTTGTTGAATTCATGAATCCAAAGACTTTCATCATCACCATGATAATCTTTCCAAACTGTTTTCATCTTGTTTAATAATTCCGTTTCTCCAAAACTTTCAAGTATGGGAGAAACACTTGAAATTGTCATTGAATTATCACAAAATTGACCATATTTACCATCACAAGTGTCTGGCCATAATCCATGTAATGTAAATAAATCATCTGGACCAATAGGGGGTCTATAGTCCCAGAATTGAGTTAGAAGTAAAATACCACCAGGTGCTTCAAAGCAACAAGAATTCTCAACTTGGGTTTTATTTGTACAAGACCATGGTATATCAATTGGACACGAGGGGAAATCTAGAGTACCAATACCTTTACCATTGATTTGGAATTCAGTTTCATAGTCGACTTGAGAGCCAATTTGGGAACCAATTTGGGGAGATTGATCACTCTGTGTCTCGGTTGGTGGGTTCTTGTTCCAGAGAGATAGCAGAAAAGGTGCCAAATTGGAGAATAAAATCGGTAATGAGCTATTAGACGAGTTGGAAGGGTCCATCCACTGTATGAGAGAAACCATGTTGGTGTATTCACAAACCGTGTGTCACTAGGATCAATCACAGGTACACAGTGAGTACGTATCGCAGTTATGAACGCGTGTGTGCAGTAAAGAACAAAGATGCACGCGTAGTAGGCAGGCCTGAAGGGAAAACAAGTCAAAATTCACTCCACGACCACGTTCTTTGGGTGTGTAGGCAAAAGTGGGGGTGCGGCAGTTCCCGTTTGGGAAGTTCTGCTGATAAGCCATTTAGAGACACTCCTCTTTTCAGAAATGGTTTGCGCGCCCAAATGGGCAGACACGCAGACGCGCCGATCGGGCTAGACTTAAGCGCGTCGATCGCCGCGTGTCACGTGCACGGGCCCTATGAACTTTGATGCAAGGATGAGAGAAAAAATTGCAGAGTCAGGAGAGAGAGGGAGATCGAGAGATAGAGAGAGGTTTGTGACCCGGCACAGAAAACGCCTGTACCGGCGGTCAAGAAAAAAAAGCTTGTGGGCGCGCTGTTTTGTGTTGAGTGTTTAGACTCCGGATTCTGTGTTTGTGACTCTGAGTGGTGACTCTGCTGAGATAAGAGGCGAAAGAGGCGCGGAATAGGCGACCCAAAATGCTACCTGTCCTATCTCTTGCTGAAGTGTATCTGTGCGTTCGAGGAGAGGGCTGTGACTCCGTGATTTGACTCCGTGGACAGATAGTACTCAGAGATAGTCTACAGATAGTTTACACACCATGTACACGGTGTGTACACGGAGTCATTGTTTGAATGTTAACTCTGTTGCTCGAATTGCGCACCGTTGCATTCATCGCATTCACGCATTCACGCATTCACGCATTCGTCGCAAATGTGTATCTCTATCTCGATCGATCGATCTCGAAAGCACACCGAGTCAAATTGAAGCACCGAAAGATAGCTGTGCATACATTTAGGTTTATCTCCATCGACAGGGTCCTCGCTCACTGCAATCTGCAATTTTGGAATGTGTGCGGTGTTCTAATAAAGTTTAATTCTAACAACACACCGACCTCTGTGTAGCTGAACTATTCTTCTCTGGCCTGAGCTGAGTGAGCTCAAAGCTCTGAGCTCTGTATAGTGTGTGATTCCGGTGGGGGGTTCACAGTTTGCCGTTCGCCGGGGGCGGGGAAGCTTCACCGGTCTTGGCTGGCCAATTGCTGGCCAATTGCTGGCACTCAATCGCTCGCTGTTTTTCTTCGCCCGAGCTTATCTCTGGCCAGTGTGTGGGTTTCCGGCTCGGTTGCGCGTATGCACCGGGGCCATGCACTGGTGCGCTAGTTTGTTCCCCTGCTGTATTCTTGCAGGCCGTGGATCTCGTGGGTTCAAGAGCTCACTGGGTCAGACTCTCTACACGGGATTACATGGGCGCAGCCATTGGGATACACGGGCGCAGCCATTGAGAGCGCACACTCCACCCGACTCGATGAACGCATTGATATCATTGATAACAATGCGTTCATTGTGTGGAGTATACACACAGTACGTACATAGTCCAAGTAGAGATTGAGAAGAAAGCCCAGTAATCGACGCGCCTCGCTTCCCCACTATCGGTGCCATTATCAGTATTATGGCCCCAGAACCCCCCGCTCAAAGCACACCCGTCACTTCCAGCTCAACCGCAAGCACAGTACAGAAATACAGAGTCAATCCACGGACACAGAGTCCACCCAGAGTCCACCCAGAGCTCGCCCAAAACGCCCAGAGCTGGCCCAAAAGCACCACCCACGAGATCCGCAGCCCTTATCGCCCAGCCGCGCGCCAACCACTCAAAGCAGAGCTCGAGATTGAGACCGGCCTCTCAGGACCCCCAAAACGAAAGCAAGCGCGCACTAAACTGCGCACAACTAAAAAATAGAAATTTTAGAAAGTCAGACAGGCGAAATTTCTGCAGCCGCTGGCTGTCGCAGGCAGTCGCTGGCTGTCCTTTTGCGTAAACTTCCCAGATGTACCCTATTACAGAAACATTTCCAAGCCAAGCTGTATCGTATTGATAAGCTGCCGTTATCGAAAGTTTTTTGCCCAGAGTAAAACAGAGTAAAAAAAAACACAAAAAAAATAATATTTTATCCGCCTATCACCGGTGCTGTTGCATCTTTTTGGCTTCCGTCACTCTCGCTCGCTTCCCCTGTGTACATTCTTCCGTTGCCGGCATGCAAGCGAACAATAGGAACTCGTGCGGAATCCAACTGATTGCAAAATGGACACCCCCACCGTTATCTAGTTAGTTTATTGTTTTGTTTCTTTTTTGACTTTTTTCACTTCACTTCAGTTCTCAAAGCGTCACTGGAGTGTCTTTGAAGCAATATGATGGGCTACCATCAACATAATCTGTTATGTACATGCGCCTATGGAGGGGGGGGTTTCGGTTTCGGGGGCTTTCATCCTATCTCTTCACACAATATTATTATTCACCTCCTCAATAACTCCGTTCCCACATATATGTATATATACCGCCCATCTAAAACGTTTTGTAATTTCTTTCTTTCCCCCTTCAAAAAAAAAAAAAAGGACAGTAATCTTCTAACCAATTACAAAAACAATGACTGACGAAAAGAAAGACAATCCACTTGCTCCCGTTATTTCTTTAACGAAAGAGCAAATTGGTGTTACAGAAGTGATAACTTCTGTTATTTCACCATCTGGTAAACAAATTGAAATTACTGGTGATGTCGATCAAGCAATGAATTTAGCTCTTGAAGCTGAAAGTGTAGAATGGGATGCTGAAATAGATAAAAAATTATTATGGAAAATTGATCTTTACATGATGCCAACTCTTATGTTCTTATATTGTGTTCAATTCATGGACAAAACTTCAAATTCTTCTGCTTCAATTATGGGTTTGAAAACAGATCTTAAAATGACTGCAGATTTATATACATGGGTTGGTAGTGCTTTTTATCTTGGTTATTTAGCTTTTGAATTCCCAGTTTCAATCTGTTTACAAAGATTTCCATTAGCTAAAATGACTGCACTTTTCATTACTTCTTGGGGTGTTGTTCAATGTCTTCATGCAACTCCAAATTATGGTGGATTTATCTTTTTAAGAACTATTTTAGGTGGTCTTGAATCTGCTGTTACACCAGCAATGGTCTTTCTAACTTCTCAATGGTATAGAAAAGAAGAACATTTCGAAAGAACTTCTCTTTGGTTTGCTTGTAATGGTTTAGGAATCATTTTTGGTAATTCAATTGCTTATGGTATCGTTATTCATATGCATAAATTCTCTGTTGAAGGTTGGAAAATTTTGTTCGTGGTTACTGGTTTAATCACTATTGTCGTTGGTATTGTTTTCTATATTCATATTCCAGATACTCCTGCTCAAGCTTGGTTCTTAACAAAAGAAGAAAAAATGTTGGTCGTTGAAAGAATTAGAGGTAATAATCAAGGTTTCGGTAATAGACATTTCAAAAAACATCAATTAAAAGAAGCTCTCTTAGATCATAGAACTTGGATTTATGTTCTGTTAGCTTTAGCTTCTAATATTCCAAATGGTGGTTTAACAAATTTTGGTTCAATCTTATTAAAATCTGATTTTGGTTATTCAACCACTGATGCTTTATTAATGGGATTACCACAAGGTGCTGTTGAATTAATTGGATGTCCATTATTTGGATTTGCAAATAGATTTTTCAAACATAGATTACCAATTGCTATTTTTGCAATGGTTATCACAGTTGCTGCTTCTTGTATGCTTGCATTTGCAACTCATAATAAAGAAGCAAAATTGGCCGGTTATTATTTACTTACACTTGCACCAGTTTCTATGATTGTTGCATTATCACTGTTCTCTTCTAATGTTGCAGGTCACACAAAGAAAGTCAGTACAAATGCAATTTACCTTATTGCATACTGTGTCGGTAACTTGATTGGTCCTCAAACTTTCAGAGCTAAAGAAGCTCCAAGTTACAACTCTGCTAAAATCACAATGGTCGCTTGTTACGTCGTGTCTTTACTCTGCTTAGTTGGTCTTTACGCTTCTTATTGGCTTGAAAACAAAAAGAGAGATGCATTGGCCGCAAAAGGTGAAGTCCATGAAACATTCATGGAAAATCAAGAATTCGCAGATTTAACAGATAAAGAAAATCCAAATTTCAGATACTCTTTGTGATTAAGTTTATATATCAGTCTTATTCTGATTCTTATTGGGTCCCCCGTCTTTTATTTATGTCTTTTTTAGTTAGTGATATTTTTTATTAAAACATTTTTTAAATAGTCTTTTTATCAAAAGTGATCGTTTCAATAACTGTTTTTACTTCTTTTTTACGCCTTTCTTTAGTTCTCGCCTCTTCGATTCTTCGTATATATCCTCCAAATACGACAACTTCCGCAATCAGTACTAAAATGGCAAAGAATAAACTAATCAAAATTCTATAAGCATCGTTCATTTGCGTAGATGTTCCTGTCCAGTACCAAAATGCATACCCGACCGATACAGTACTTAATAATATGTTGAAAATAGTAGTGATTTGGCTCTTCACCTCTTTTGTAGCTTGATTCACACTGCGTCCATTGACCACACCAATGGTGTGGTTGCCAACCAATTCTCGGTACTCTAATTCTTGCTGCCGTATTCTCAATTTTTCCATCTGCCTGAGGAATTCTGGTGATTTGGGCACAACTTTGACTGGCTCTTTGTAGAATTGGACATCTTTCAATAAACTTGACAAGGATTTTGGTTCCGAGGCAGTCGCCGAGGCAGCTGCAGTCCCGTCGCCTCCTTTGCGGGCCAATTTGTAGAGGGCGATCAATTCTTTCGACGTCACATAGCCTCTTTGGATCAGTTTGTCCTTGGTGACCTCCGGCACATCTGTCTCGTCCACAGAGCGAACCACGCTCTCGATCACCGGTGTTATCGCGTACTTCGACATGTGCGGTGCAGGGGTTGCGGGGGTTGCGGGTGGTACTCACTCTCAGAGCAGCACTTGGTATAGAGCTGCTATCAAGTTGGCACACAGCTTTACATCAACTTGATGGCAGCCGAATTCAGCGGGTTCCCGCACACAGCCATGAAATTTCGAATTTTCACAACGCGACAAATTCGGGAATTTTATTTGGAGTCGCGTTCTTTTAAAGTTCTTATATGATTTGAGCTCTGTGTCAGCTTTTGAGGTGTGTCTGTGTGTGTGTGTGTGCTTTCTGCGGGACATGGAGGTGGTCATCAACAGCGTGCCGAGAAGAAGACGAGCGAGCCACGGACCCGACACAGACGCTCAGAAGAATGCCCATGACAGAGTGCTTCTGCCCCCGACCCCATCCGCAATTCTGGGGACAAGACCTGCTGCCGCTACTCCAGCAATGGCAGGGACAGCCAAATCTACACGGGACTTCAGCCACCCGTTCACTCCGTATGACGTCCAGGTGAGTCTTATGGAGCACATATACAAAGCCATAGACGGCGACTACAAGCTAGGAATCTTCGAGAGCCCGACTGGTACGGGCAAGACACTCTCTATAATTTGCTCCACCATGACTTGGCTTCGGCATCTGAAGAGGAAGCAAAACGCCATGCTTGGCTCTGATGAGCTCGGGGGAGAGAACGACGAAGACGATGACGACGAACCAGAGTGGGTCAAGCAAGCCTATAGAGAGAAAGTCGTCAAGAGACAATTGGAAGATGCTAGATTGTACGAAGAGTATCTGGTGCAATTGGAGAAAGAAGAAGGTGATTTTCTTATTGCTGGAGATCTTGAAACCGGTATTAAAGAGCGCAAAAAACACCGGAAATTGCACAGACAGAGAGATATATCAGGAGAAGGGGATGAGGACGAGGATTCACAATTGGCTCCTGAGGACTATTATAGTGATCACGAGACACGTAATAACAGTGATGCTAAATTTGATAAACTTAATGGAGAAGTTCGAAATCTTCTTGACCTTGTGGAAGGTTCTGGAAGTTCTAAAAATTCTGCTGGACAGAGTAAAGCTTCAAGTTTGAATCAAACTCCGACAAAGATCTATTTTGCTTCTAGAACCCATTCACAATTGAGCCAATTTGGTGGTCAATTAAAATACGCAAAATTCCCATCTTCATTTCCGAATATTGAAGAGAAAACCAAATATTTACCCCTTGGATCCAGAAAACAATTATGTATCAATCCAGATGTTATGAAGTTGCGTGATACTACTCAAATAAATGATGCATGTATGGATTTACAAAAGAAAAAAAGTGGTTCTTCAACTGATTCAAAAGATGGTGGTGGTGATAATTGTGGATGTCCTTATAAACCAAAACTCAACAGCTCACATGATAAAGAGCTTGTTAATAAATTCAGGGACATGTCGTTTTCCAAGATTCATGATATTGAAGATATGCATAATATAGGGAAACATTATAATATTTGTCCTTATTATAGTTCTCGAGAAAATATTGATATTGCTGAAATTATTTCATTACCATATCAATTATTATTACAAAAATCATCAAGAGATACTTTAGGAATCAAATTAAAAGATTCTATAGTTGTCATTGATGAAGCGCATAATTTATTAGACACTATTACTTCCATTAATTCAGCTTCTGTTAGTTACAAAGAATTGGTTAAAGTTAGACAAGGACTTAAATTGTATCTCAAAAGATTCGGTAGTAAGATGAATGCTGGAAATAGAATCAATATTCAAAAATTGATTAAAATGGTTTCTTCCACTGCTAAATATATTCAAAAACAAATGGAATCTGGTCTTGCTAAACCAGGAGTCAAAGTAAATCCATCAGATGTCTTTGATGGTACATCTGCTGAATTATTAAACATTCATTCACTTGAGAAATATTTGACAAAATCAAAAATTGCTTATAAAGTTGATTATTATATGAATAAACAATCTCAAACGATCACTAATACGTCATCTTCAACACCTTTATTATTTAAAGTACGATCATTTCTTGCATGTTTATCAAACACTTCACAAAGTGGGAAATTATTCTTTGAGAAAGTGAATGATTATGATCCCAATTTTAAACAAGATATTTGTTTGAAATATTTATTACTCGATCCTAGTGAAGCTTTTAAAGATATAATAGAAGAATCTAAATCTGTGATATTAACAGGTGGAACAATGGAACCTGTTACTGATTTCACTGATTTCTTGACCCCTTATTTATCGAAAGAAAAGATAATGCATTTCAATTGTGATCATATCATACCAGATGAGAATCTTTTGGTATTTCCAGTGAGTCAATATAAGGGTAATCCATTGGAATTTTCTTATGAAAAGAGAAATGACCCTAGAATGATTGAAAACCTTGGTGAATCTATTATAGATATCGTGAAGACAGTACCGGCTGGTATTGTTGTTTTTTTACCAAGTTATAAATATTTAGATCAAGTTTTTGAAATTTGGCGTGCAAAAAATATACTTGATAAAATGAGTCAAATTAAGAAACTTTTCACAGAACCTAGAGATTCTCAAGATGTTGATAAAATCCTTAGTGAATATTCCACATTTGCCAATAATGATAATGGATCAATTTTATTTGCTGTTGTTGGTGGTAAGATGTCAGAAGGTATAAATTTCAGTGGTGATTTAGCAAGATCGGTCATCATGGTTGGATTACCGTATCCTAATGCCTTTAGTGGTGAATTAGTAGCCAAGAGAGATTACATTGAACGAAACGCCATTGAAAATGGTTCAACATTACAGCAAGCACGTGATAAGTCTCGAAATTATTATGAGAATTTATGTATGAAGGCCATTAATCAAAGTGTTGGAAGAGCAATTAGGAATATCGATGATTACGCAGTGATTTATTTAATTGATCAAAGGTTTTCGAAGCAAGAGAGAATATTGGGGAAATTAAGTGGCTGGATTCGTAAACGAATCGATAATCAACCCAGTGGAGAACTGACTCACTACTTACCCAAGACTTCAAGATTCTTTCAAAATAAATCAAATAAATCATCTAAATAGATATATAAGAGAACTATTTACAAGTGTGCACGGATGTGTGGGGGTTAATTTATTCGATTTATTTAATTTTTGAGTATTTTTATTCCAATCGGGTTTTTGAAGTGTTTTGGGGTTTTGGGGTTCTTGCGGAAGTGTGAGATGGTATAGAGAATGGAGGATTCACAGTCTGCTCACACGGTGACTGCCGACACTGATACGCAAGACCTGCGAGTGCAGCCCGCTGCTGGCGATGAATTGCGCAGCCCACTTCACGCCTCAGAGACTGCAAGTGCGGGACACCTCGCGGGAGACCTTGGGGGAGACCTTGGAGAAGATGAGCCTGCTGCTGGATCCAGCAATTCTGAAATCGTAGAGAATGCGAGTGAAGCCGACGACGATGACGACGACGACGACGGGGAGGAGGTCATAGAAGAATACGTGGACGAAGACCCATTGCATGTGCGAGAACTGGTTGTTTCATTCGATTACCTCATGTATAAAATCCAAGGTCGTGTGCAGGAATTGAGCGAGCAGGTTGAACTGAATGTTTCGTGTCAAAAGACCCAATACGAAGTAGAAATCGATAGAGTCTCAGATAATCTCGAAAGAGTTAAATCTATCGTAAAAGACTGTGATTTGCTGAATACCGAATTCATGAAATTGGAACAGCTGAACCAAATAGCCAAAGACTTCGATACGCGATTAACCATTCTCGAACGCAACTCCAAACTGTATTAATAGCTCTGGGCACCTGAGATCGGAGTCCTAGTTTGATGAAGTACCCCAACTCTATAAATGATGATAAATATAATAAAAATTAATTGTAAATGTGTGTCACGTGACACAAATCACGTGACCTCTCATAGTTACCCGCTTTGAGAAGTGGGAAAAAAACCTGAATTCAAAGGGTTTTGGATCTTGTCTTGTAAACAAGACATTTACTTGTTATATTTACTTGTTTCATTTACTTCAATTCTGGTTGCTGTGTGCAATTCTGCGATTATCACACGATGGCGTTGAATCTCAGTAATGTGGGGGGTCCGGTGCCCACCATACCCACGAAGATCGCAGTTGGGAGCACTGCCACTTCGGTGGATTCTCAGAAAGATACAAGGAACAAGAAACCAATTCAAACATCTTTGAAAGATCTATTGGACTCATCTCGTAGTCTTCCCAGAAGATCAGATGATATCGGAACCATCCATCTAGGTCTCAATGAGATCCAGAGAAAGGCGTACCAATTGAGAAAATACAACAAGAAAGAATCGGGCGATGATACAAACCACTATACTAAAGCCCATTACTTATTAGTGGGTAGTGGAATCACCGTTGAAGACATAGAATCCGAGCTCGAATCATTGGATAGCACGTATCATACCGCGTCTCCACCTCCTCAATCTCATCATCATCATCATCATCACCAGGGTAACCAATTATCAGTGGTGGGTAGTTCAAGCTCATCAGACTTGGTTAATCAATCACAGAAGTTTGATTTGGATACTTATATTACCCAGAAAAAAGAAGAAAATATATTGGCATCAATTGAACAATCATTTGCTGCTGCTGCAAGAGATTTCGATGCTTTTGTGAATCAAAATATAACTTTGGATTGGAAACAAAGAAAAGAAGAACTTCGTGAATCACTTTCTTTAATTACAAAATCTAGAACTACACACCAAAATGGTAAACAACTTGTCAAAAAAGATAATTCAAATACCAATAACAAAAATAAATTAAGTGGACTTTCATGGGGGAAAATAACTAATAAAAATTTAATAAGTTCAAGTTTTCATTTTAGTGATGTTCAATTTTCAAGTGATTTTTTTAGTCAAGTAAGTCCTGATGCTTCATATGCATTAAGACAAAAATTCGAAACATTTGCTGAAGTTGTTTATAAATTGAATGATCATCGTCAATCAGGTACATCATTCCCATTAAGTACTGTTTTTGCAGATCTTTCAAAATCCGATTTAAATGTTAAATCAAAACAAATTCATCAAACTTGGTTAATTTTAAGAGATTTTGCAGATTTAGAAGAAAATTCAATTGATGGTAAACCAAATAATCATTTAGAAAGAAGATTTGCAAAAGGTCATTTTACAGATTCATCAAATGATTTTGAATCAATTCAATTACGAAAAAGAATTGTTTTAAAAAGTAAAAATTATCTTGAATCACAATTTTTAGATTTTGTTACAGAAAAATATTTTAAAGAAAAAAATGATCGAACAGTTTCAAATACAATAATAATAAAACATTTTATTGAAACAAATTTAAAACAAAAAAATGAATGGAAAATTCCAAATATTACATTAATTAATGATATTCCATTTTGGACAATATTATTTTATCAATTAAGAGCAGGACTCTATAAAGAAGCTGTTGAATTAGTTGATCAAAATATTGAATCATTACAAAAATTAGAAAGATCATTTCCTGCATATTTAAAAGCATATGTTGAATCAAAAGAAAGAAAATTATCAAGAGAATTAAATGGTAGATTAACAAATGAATTTAATCAATATTTTAAACATAGTATTAAAAATGTTGATCCATTTAGATATGCAGTTTATAAATTGATTGGACGTGTTGATGTTGCAAGAAAAACATTACCATCAATTACATTAAGTGTTGAAGATTGGTTATGGGTTCATTTATCATTAATTCGTGAAGATGGTGATTATGATAATGGAAGTAATAATACTTCATTAATAGCTAATACATCAACTCGAAATTCATTTATTTTGAATACAACAAATAATTTAGATCAAGATGATGGTTTATTATTAGAAAAATATTCATTAATTGATTTACAAAAAAGTATTTTACAATATGGTTCACAAGGTTTTAATGGATCAAGTAATAATCCATTTTATTTACAAACACTTGTATTAAGTGGATTATATGAAGATGCTGTTTTTTATTTAGCGACAATTAATGAAATTGATTCAGTTCATCTTGCAATTGTTTTAAATTATTATGGATTATTAAGAATTTCATCATCAAATGATTCACTTTATTCAACAAATTTATTAAATCATGATTTAAAAAATAATAATAAAACAATTAATTTTGCAAGATTAATTGGATTTTATACAAGAAGTTTTAAAATTAGTGATCCAAGAGTTGCTGCAGAATATTTATTTCAAATTTCATTAGTTGAAGGATTATCTGATGAAATTTTTAAACAAGAACAAATTAAACATGCACAAGAATCAATTTGTGAATTAGTTTTAGAAACAAGAGAATTTGTTTTACTTTTAGGAAAAATTGATAAAGATGGTAATAGAATTCCAGGAATAATTGAACAAAGAAAAAAATTATTATTATTAAATGATGAAGAATCATATTTAAGACAAATTTCAGAACAAGCAGCAATAAAAGCAGAAGAAGAAGGTAGACCATATGATTGTATTTTATTATATCAATTAAGTGAAGAATATGATATTGTTATTTCATTAATTAATAGATTATTAGGAGAATTTTTAAATTCTGTTGATGTTAATAATTCATTAGATTGGGTATTAGAACAAGAAAGATTTCAAAATGGTAATGATATTATTAAATTATCAACAACTATATTAAAAATTTACAATTCATCAATTAAAATAAGCAAAAAAGTTTCATTAGAATTAAGAGAAATTTGTTCAAATTTATTAAAAATTTTTAATATTAGACAAATTTTTACATCAAAAAATCCTGATTTAATATTACTTTTAAAAGAAATTGATCAATTAGGATTTATACCAATTAATTCAGAATTAGAATTAGATAATATTAGAAGATTATCACAAGAATTTAATAATTTACCTGATTCAATATCAAAAAATATTCCAAGTTTATTAATAATTACAATGTCAACAATTTCACAAATTTATTATGAATTTGAAAAAGGTTATACGAATTTATCAAATGATTTAAAAATTGATGATTTAAGATCAATTTCAAGAAATTGTTTAATTTATGCAGGAATGTTACAATATAAATTACCAAAAGAAGTTTATACAACATTAGTTAATCTTGAAGTAAATATATAATTAATATAAATAAATAATTATTTCTTACGTTTATAAATTGGTTGAACTTCATATGCATTTTTACCTCCTGGATGAGTAATTGTATTTACTTTTGGAGTTTCGGTATCGCTTTCACTTTCACTTTCACTTGAACTACTGGAACTACTGGAACTACTGGAACTAGAATCACTTCCATGATCATGATCGTGATCTTCTTCACATTCGAATTCATCTTCGTTCTGAGGATGAAATATACAACATATTTTGGATTTCTTCTTACCCATATTTTCATTATCAATGACGTCTTCTTGCCACTTGACTCTATTCTTCTTCTTTTTTTTCTTTGTCGTGCTACCGACTACGGAATCTGTCTGTGTTTGGGCATCTGTATCATCCTGGAGTTCCGGATGTGTTGCTGTATCGTCTAGTGGGACCAGGCGCAGCCTGGGCTGCGTCTGTGTCTGTGTCTGTGTCTGTGTCTGTGTCTGCGTCTGCGCGGCCGTGTGTGGTCGAGACATCTTCGAATGGGCGTGTATATGCGTCTAGAAGGGTGTGTGTAGTAATAAAGAAAGGGTTAGGATAAGGGCAAATGGGTCTACAAGCGGGGGAATCTCTTTACAGTGGTGTGAATTGATTTACCTGAGGGGTTGACTGTGAGACATCGGTGCACCAGGCAGACCTCTGCGATCACGTGTGTGGCACGTGATCTTTGGAGAGATTTCCACACCCGTGCACCGTTGAGGGTATAAAAATGACAAGAACCAAACGCTGAGTACAATTACACAATTACACAATTACACAATTACACCAATGCTGAATTGGTAAATGTGGACGAACTTTTCAACGCATAGTGTCTGAAGTTTATGAGTCCACAGATTGATACCGATAGTTACTAGTCAAAGTGATTTTGCAAGATATCTCTTATTAGTTCTGGAATAAGGCACTTATTCGAATCTAGATGTTGAAGAAATCAAACCTATTAATGAGTCAATGCTGTTCTTGGGCTTGAAAAAGACCATAGCGGCTCGAATTACCTAGAAGAACGTCATTTTGTTGGACAATAAATTGTAAGAAATCACACCTATTGTTTGTTTGATTTATATCTGAATTTGAAAAATACATTCCTAGAAAAACAAATTAGATACTTTTCACAAGAATGAAGTCTTTAATCAGTATAAATCATGTGGAAGTTCTCCAAACATCGGCTTGAATGCAAATACAGCTTTGTGACACATTTTAGTTTCAGGTTCAGTAATTTGTAACTTGTTAAATGATATTTATATACCCCCAATCACGCTTCTCAGCGTGGACCAGTCTGATTCAATCGAGCACAGACAATTTTTTTGTCGCGGTCCTCATACCGGGCTTTGTTCCAGCGCTTGAAATTTCACCGGAATCATAGAATATCCTGTGCAAGCTAGGCAATTGCATGTACGTAAGTGCCAGACTCGGCGATAGAATTAAGTGCCGTCCTTGATGTTAGACGGTGTACACCGTGTACACCGTGTACACGGTATAACACAAATTTTGTTTGCTTCAATGTGCATTTTTCACATAGCCAAACATGTACATAAACTCATTGCTTCTCTCCAGGGCACTCTCCGGGGAGAACTCCAGGGCGCATCTTCAAGAACCACAATATTATGTACAATGTATCGATTGCTGGGTAAATTCGTGCTGTTCAACCGAACGCTCCACAGTCCTTGCGCGGTTCGTAGTCCGAGGCCATTTTCGGACTTCAGTAGTGTGGGCGATAGGGTAAGCCTTTGCTGAACACCGACCCAGACGCATAATTATGACCATTGTATCATTGCGCAATCTAAATGGGCCCAACACACCAACACACACATGCTGCATATAGGAGGCACTTCGCCAGTGGTTGGGTGTCTAACGTATGCCCATTATTAGTGTAACCTGATTAGAAATGTTTGTCAAGGGGTCCTGCCAAAGACGAAACCCGAGCGTTTAAAAAATAATCATAGAGAACCAAACACTGGTAATAGCAAACTAACCAGCAAGTGATTACAAACTAGTGTATGTAAATAAGTTTAGTATTCGCCTCTTGAGTTAAAATACTTGATATAAATAGGTCGTTGTTTATACCAATGGAGATCAAGTTTTGTGATGTTTAGTATATTCAAACATATATACCTACTCACTTTGAACCCCACTAATTGAACAATTATGTCTGTGTTGGTAACTGGAGGTACAGGATTTGTTGGTGCTCATGTCATTGACCAATTAGTAGCCCAAGGCTACAATGTAGTCACTACTATCAGAAGCCCAGAAAAATGGGAACCAATTGATCAAGGTCTGATCCAAAAATATGGAGCAGACTTGAAAGTCAAGACTGAGATCGTGAAAGAACTCGCAGCTCCACATGCATTTGATGAAGTGATCAAGAAGTACGCAGATACTCTTACGATTGTTTTGCATGTTGCATCTCAATTGCCTGTTGCAGTTAGTGATTCACCTGGTGACTTTGAAGATTTATTCTTAAAGCCCGCTGTTGGTGGTACTGAAAGTCTTTTGTATTCAATCAAGGAATACGGTCCCAATGTCACGAATGTTGTTGTGACTTCATCGGCAGGTGCAATTGTCAGTGTTGTTCCCGTGGATCATGAGGTTGTTTACACAGCGGCTGATTACTGTGATGTCGATTGGCAACGTGATGCAATTGATAAATCTGATCCTTTCAAAGCTTATCTCTTCTCGAAGACAATAGCTGAAAAAACAGCATGGAAATTTGTACAAGATCAAAAACCTAATTTCAAATTAACAACAGTCAATCCTCCATTTATTTTCGGTCCTCAAGCATTTGACCCTCAAGCAAAAGGTACTGCCGGTGGAACAAATAGTGTTTTATTCAATTTGATCCGTCCTGCTAAAGAAGCACCTCAAGATTTGTCCACTTTGGATACTCCAGCGTTGAGTGATTCTGCTATTGATGTTAGAGATCTTGCAAGATTCCATATATTAGCATTCAAGATCCCTGGTCTTGTAGGCCAAAGACATCTTGTTCATAGCACCAAGTTTTCTAGTTTGTCCGTTTGGGACGTGATTACTATTGATGGACTCGTTGATCCAAAGATCAAGAAACACTTGAAGGAAATCAAATTGATTCCTGATAATGTTCCTGCCCTTGATTACTCAAATACCATTAAGGGACTGGGTGATGTGAAATTTGGTTACAGACCTTTTTCAGAAACTATTAACGATACAATCAGCCAATACTTGAAAGTTAATGAACTGAAAAGTTTGTAAATTATTCTCCAGGCCGAGAGTTACACTATTTATGTTCTTTGTCGATAAATAAATATAAATAAACTACAAATTGTATGAATTTTACAATGTAACTTAATTTTTCCCAAATTACTCTCATTTAACAAGTCGATTTAGTATTTGATACGCTGGATTCTTGAGATATATCTTGAGAATGAGAAGTAATTGAGACTCGGGCATCCGTGCACCACAGTCTAGAGGTTCTGGAGCCGCGCCACAGGGGTGTTCTGGAATTTCGGGAATGTCGAGTGGAGACAAAAGGAGGCAAAAGGGAAAAAAGAGGAGGCGTGGCGCGGCAGGCCCAAAAGGGTGAAATCCAGTGCCAAATTCTGACAGAGCGCTCTGGGAATTCGAGGGTTGCTCAGCCGCACGGGGCCACCCGCTGGCAAACAAGAGAGACAAGGCAGACAAACAAGGCAAACAAGAGAGACAAACAAGAGAAAAAGCAGCTCAGCTCAGCGAGAAACAAGAGTCCACTGGAGTCCACTGGATAAACAAGCTTGTTATTAACTGTACTTATCTTGCCACTACACTACACCTGGCTACTCTCATTAATTAGACCACAGCATTTATAAACACCGCAATCATGTCTTCATTCACTTTCTCATGGTATGTACCTTTGCTAGGGGGGTAAAGTCCCCCGCTTAGAGCTCCCTAGAAGGCTCCTTGTGCCCCTCCGGGGCACTTGTGTGTGGCGTGTTTAACTAACAATTTTTTTTTCTTACAGGCCAAAAGGACCAAAAGATGTCGTTGTCACAGGTACATTTGACGATTGGTCCCAATCGTACCCATTGGTCCAGCAAGCCGATGGTTCCTTTTCATTGACTGCTCCATTAGATTTCTCCAAGAGTGATAAATTACTTTACAAGTATGTTGTCGATGGTGAATGGGTCGTTTCTCAACAAGCCTCCATTGAAAAAGATGATTCTGGTAATGAAAACAATGTCATTACTGCCACCGACTTGAAAATCGAGTCTGAATCCAAGCCTAAAGAAACCAAAATTCCTGAAGCTGGTGGGTTAAGTATCCCATCAACTGCTGGTGCTACTGCGGCAATCGGTGGTGCTGCTGCAGCTGTTGCTTCATCAATTGGTCTTTCCAAGAAAGAGGCTTCAAAAGAAGAACCTAAGGAAGCGAAGGAAACTCCAAAAGACGTCAAGACCACCGTTTTACCAACTCAAGAAGGTAATCATCAAACCGTGTATGGAGAACCAGGTGTTGTTATTCCTTCAAACCCTCATGAAATTGAAGCTTTTAAAAACGTTTCAACTTTAGACCCAAAGAGTCTTAATAAAGAAACCGAACCAGTGACTGAACCAGTGACTGAATCAGTGACTGAACCAGTTGCCGAGACTACTGGTCCATTAGATGAAGTTGCAACTGAAGCCCCAAAGAGTGCTGAAACTGCCACTGAAACTGAAGACGTTACAGCTGTTGCTGATGATACTTCTGTTGATGATAAAAAGACTAAAAAAGTAAAGAAAGTCATCAAGAAAGTTAGAAAAGACGGCACCGAAGTTGGTGATGAAGAGGTTTCTGATACAACAGCTCCTGTCACTGCAACCACAGGTGCCAGTAAGCCAGCAGCTACTACTGCTAAGGCACCAGCTACTACTTCCACCGCAGACGGTAAGAAGAAAAAGAAAGGATTTTTCTCCAAGTTGAAGAAAGCCTTTGAATAAATCTTAAATCTTTTTGAGTCTTGATACTCATTTCATTCACTCACTAATTCTATCAATCACCATAATTTTCCATTTACAGTACTAGTATTTCTATCTTTAATTTAATTTGTATAATTTACAATTGTATACGCTTTTCTCTTTGTTTCTAATTCCGTGTCCTAATCGGGCAATTTCGCGCCCTGCATCTCATTACAGTTCCCTTTTTGGACCTGCTAAAACTACAAATACCTTGATAACTAGATACTGTAACTAGATAGCTAGCTTCAGCTAGCTATTAACTGCCTGCAGGTGGACTCTCTAGCACTGGATAGCTCTGTAAAGCACTGTCTAGCACTGGAACAGCGATGATCGAAGTTGTGAATGCACAGTGAGAAGTGCTTAGTCAGTCCGGTAGTCAGTCTGGAAGTCTGGTTGTGGAACAGAGTTATAAATAGGTTGATTTTTCCTCGCATGCGGCTCTGCAGATTAGCTCAGCACAGAGTGAGGCGGCAGCACTCCACAAGCTGTACACAAGCTGTACACAAGCTGTCTTAGAGTGGTCTGCCAACAACGGAGCCCACGGTATGCCAGTGCATACCATCTCCAGCACCCACGTAGGGTCCCACGTAGTGCCTCATGTAGTCCCGCCCCGCAATCCCGGCATCCCAGGCTCTGAACTAAAATTGCATAAGTAAATAAAGAAAAACAGAATTAACTAGCAGAAGCAGTACCTGCCCCCTGTCAATTTCGCTTATTGTTTTAATATATGGGGGGTTTGAGAAAATGAGAAATTTGGCCTGCTGACTGAAATAGCATTTTTTGATAAATGTACCTGATTCACATTTGTTTTCTTTTATATCTCTTCATTTGCTTTACTTTGCTTTACTTTACTTTGTTTACTTAGTTTATTGCTTTGCTCTATGAAATCACATGAGTGGTAATTATAAATTTAGATGGGCTTTTTTATGGCTTTTAACAATTATTATTTGGACTTTTAATTCAATTGCCGCTGATAGCACTGATAGTGATTGTTCAAATGAAAATACATCAAGTGGTTCAAGTTTATATTATACTTATAATTCACATGGTTATTGTACTGTTGAATGCGCAGGTTATGCATTTGCTATAGTACAAGGTTTCAATTGTTGGTGTTCAAATATAAAACCAAATGATGATTCTTTGAATAATAATTGTGATTTAAAATGTCCTGGTTTCGGTTCTGATATTTGTGGATCTACAAACAATGATTTATTTAATTATATTCAAATCGGTCAACCAAGTTCAACTGCGGGGGTGGCTTTGACATCGACATCCACCTCTAGTTCGAGTTCTAGTTCGACATCCACCTCAAGTTCGAGTTCTAGTTCGAGTTCAAGCTCCAGTTCCACCTCCACCTCCACCTCCACCTCCAGTTCCAGTTCAAGCTCTAGTTCAAGTAGTTCAAGTTCAACCTCAACCTCCACATCTAGCTCTAGCTCAACCTCAACCTCCAGTTCAAGCTCTAGCTCCACCTCCTCCTCAACCTCCACCTCCTCCTCAACCTCCAGCTCCTCCTCGAGCTCTAGCTCCAGCTCCACCCCCACCCCCACCACCACGCACTCAACTCCTACTCCCTCACCTATTATCTCATATATCGTTTCTGTCAAGACGATCATCACAAATTCAGAATCACATGAAACAGCATCAACTTTATCAACTATCCCTACTACATTATCAACAGTGACATCGACTCCATCTCCATCCCCCGTCTCCATATCCACTACATCATCATTAATTCCTTCAAGTAGTCCGATTGGTTCTACATCCAGTCACTCATCGTTCTGGGATTCAAAGGGGAAAGTTGCCGGCACATTCACCGTTGTTGGAATTGTGGCTTTGAGTTTAGTGAGTTTCTTGATTTATTTCTTCCTTAGGAGAAAGGGTGATAGAAATAATGGGAACGATGATGATAACACACCAACAAACTCATCTGATGATGAATCAATAAGTGAATTAAAAGCCAGTGGACTTAATACGAATACGAATACAAATACAAATAATAATACAGCGGCCGCGGCCGCTGGTACTGGTACTGGTGTTGGAGTTGGTACTGGTACTACAGTAGCGGCTGCAGCCGCAGCCGCTAATACTAATAATAATACCTCCAGTGCCGGGGGCACTGGAAGTATAGGTAGAGGGTCATTTGCATCATTCTTTAATAAAAGATCATCAGTGTCTCAAACTCCACAAGCTGAGCATAAACGTCATAAGAGTCGTTTTAGTGAAGGTAATGAAACATTAGTTATGGTTGATCAAAGACTTGATCCTAATAATCAATTATATTACATGAACATCAATGATTCAACTAAATCCCTAAGTGATCAAATCGATTATTCACGTAAAGTCCTACGTGTTACAAATCCTGATGATAGTTAAAATTCATCATTATACCATACAATACCCAATCTTTGCAAATAATATACATGTCAAACCTTATGTAATCAGATGAAATTAATTAATTAATTAATTAATTAAAGTTAATTTAAATTTAATTTAATTTAATATAATGTAAACAAACAATCAAATATGATTAGGTAATCAGGGAGACTGAAACGGAGATGACAATAAAGAAGAGTACGTAATCAGACACCGCGGCCACGTGACAGACACACACCGCCACGTGACCGAGACACAGACAAACACCACGTGACAGACACACAAAAACTGGCCAATCACAGGAGAGAACGGGGCCCGGCGCTCAGCCCCGCCGCCCGCCAAGCCCTGCGCCGGGCCGCGCACGACCTTGCGGGCAGACAAGAAAAGCCACACAGAATTCTCACAGAATCCTCACAGAATCCCTGCCAAAAACAGCGAAAACACCGCCAAATCCCCAAATCCCCCAATCGCTGCCAAAAAGACAAAACTGAACCCTGCGTTTTAAGAATTTTAATAGAATTTTAATTATTTTTCTTGTTTTCCCCCAGCGATATCTCTGAATTCTCTGAATTCTCTGAATTCTCTGAGTTCTCGCCTGCCTTTTGTCTTGTCTTGTTCTATTTATCTTGTTCTTGTCTTCTTTATTACCCTTCTTTCTTTCTTCACGTTCTATTCACCCTCCCACGCCCTTCAAGATGCCCTTGGGACTCCAGACTCAGCTCGGCACCGCTGCCAGTGCCAGCGCCAACTCCAGCTCCAGTGCCAGTGCAGGCACAGGCAACAGCTCAGGCACCACCCAAGCTGCTCAGGTCCATCCTGTTGCTTATTTGAACGCTTCTAATGATAACAACGCTGCTGCAAACGCCTCTTCCTCCTTGCTAGATGATGACCAATCCCCAACCTCTTCCGCTCCAGATGCTCTCCCATCTTCCTCAAACAATCAACTCCCACTCACCCTCGCAAATTCAAATACTCACACTCACGCTCACTCCTCTTTACCCCTTGTCTTACCTGAAAGAACCTCTACAAGATCCTCGGCTTCTGCTCAAATGACTGAATTCTCAGGCTCAAGATCCCCAACAGGTTCTACAATCTCATTCACAGATGTCTCTTCTGTCACTGGTGATTCTCCTCCAAATATTCAATTGGCAAATTCTCCTCCATTACCTTCAAAACAATCCCAACAACCTGTTACTTCTGTTAACCCTATTACAAACCAATCTACTACCTCTACATCTTCTACTAATTCTTCTCAAACCCTTATCAATCCTTCAAACCAATCAAATCTTAAATCTAATCCTTCAATCTCTCAACAAGAATCAAAAGATTCTTCTTTATCTTCTTCATCTGATGATTTCTTAACTTGTAGATGGAAAGATTGTGATTTAGCATTTGCTGATGCAAAAACTTTATATGAACATCTTTGTGATTTTCATGTTGGTAGAAAATGTAATAGAAATTTAAGTCTTAAATGTCTTTGGAATGATTGTCAAGTTGCAACTGTTAAAAGAGATCATATTACATCCCATTTACGTGTTCATATTCCTTTAAAACCTTATGGATGTTCATCATGTAATAAAAAATTTAAAAGACCTCAAGATTTGAAAAAACATGCAAAAACTCATGCTGATGATATTTTAAAACAAAATCATCATAATCATCATCATCATCAACAACATTTAAATTCTGGTCTTTTCCCTCCTTCATGGTTTGATCATCAATCTTCCTTATACGGTAATAATTATAATTCAACTCCTGCTCCTGCTCCTGCTCCTACAAATTCAAGAGGTTATTATAATTATCCAACCAATTATTTGGAATTACCAAATCCTTATTCTACTTCAACAAATACTCAATTTTTACCTCCTCCACCACCAGCAACAAATCAAGTTCCATCATCACAAAATTATGGAATTGATCAAGATAGGAAAAGAAAATTTGATTATTCAACTGCTTTACCACATTTATTTGATGATTTAAAAAGATCAAAAGCTCAACCTACTTATAATACTGAAATTGCTTCAAAATTAAATAATTTTGATTATTATTTACATCAAGGTTATCAACAAGTTTCAAATAATGTTCCACAAGTTTCACAACAAGTTTCAAATAATGTTCCACAAGTTTCAAATCAATCACATGATTATTCAACATTTTCAAGACCTTCAAATACAACTTCAATTGGTCGTCAATATGGAGGTTTTGCAACTCAACAAGAACTTTTAGATGCAAATTCATTTTTTTCCCAAATTTCAAATTCAATGTCATTACCTGATTATCAACAACAACAACAACAACAGCAACAAATTCAAGTTCAACCACTTCAAGTTCAACAACAAAGATCGAATCAATTTAATAATGGTTATTCATCAATTTCAACAGGATTATATCCATCATTATCATCGATTCCAAATGGTGTTTCAAATTCAAATTCAAATTCAAATTATCCATTATCTTTATCATCTAAATTAGATGTTTCAAATGGTTCAAATGATTATGTTAAAAGATTCACCGTTGGTACAGGTCAAAGATCATCACCAAAAGATTTAAATGATTTATTATCAGATTTAAAAATTTCAGATTCTGAAGATTCCGAAGAAATTGATTCAGATTCAAATGATTATTCATCTTATTATGATCAAAGTGATTCAGATTATGAAGATTTTGAAAATGAAGAAAAATTATATCAATTTACAAATCATAAATTTCAAATTCAAAAAATTAATGAATATTTACAATCATTAATTAAATTAAATTCATTACCTATTCATAATGAAATTTCATCAAGAAAATCTTTATACCCCACTATTTTAGTTTGATACTTATATAATTTTAAACTTTATTTACTTTATTTACCTGCTTTATTTACCTGCTTGCTTTATTTACTTACTTTGTCTTAGTTGTCTTAGTTTCTAGTTGTCTTAGTTGTCATGATTGAGAAAAAAAATATGCGCAAACCCGGAATCGAACCGGGGGCCCAACGATGGCAACGTTGGATTTTACCACTAAACCATTTGCGCTTTTTATGGATTTGAATTAGTGGTGTTTTTTTATCATAGGTATTTTACCTCCACTAACCAACTAACGATTACGTAGATTGAATCATTTACACAATGACTACATCACAATCACAATCACTGGAACCGCCAGAATCACTGGAACCACACAATCATTAGATCCAGACCTGTGGGTTGCGGTTTACTCTATGTGCATAATTATCTCTTACAGTTAGAAGTATCCAGGCATTCTAAAATTGAAAATTTCATCTCCATAAGGCTTCTGTCAGTGATGAAGGTACTTACACTCTCAGCCAATCACCTTCGATCTACCATGGCTCAATCTCTTAATCTACAGTTGCGCTATCAAATAGGTCTTTGAAAATCAATAATATATATATTCATATATTCATATATATTCAACTATGTACAGTATTAATAACCTTTTCTAACGGATTCTTTAACGATTTTAAATAAATTTTTAACACCTTGATCAAATCTTAATTTCTTATTTCTAATTCTATTTTGTAATTTCTTTTTACTTGGTTTAATATAGAATCTTTGTTCTCTATGAGTAAGAGCAATTGATTCAGATTTAACCAATCTTTGTAATTTAATCAATGCACTTCTTGATTCAGATGTATTAACAACAACAGATCTACCTGCCCATGTTCCTGGTAATGGCATATTTTGAGCTGTGGCCAATGCATCACCTTCTGAATTTGTGTTTTGTAAATTATGTGAATTAGCACGTAAAAATGAATCTGTCCTTGGATTACGGAACTCTCTAGCGACTTTCTGCGTGAATGAATTAGTGGTTCTTGACTCATTTGGACGTTCACGTTCACGTTCACGCTTGGCGTTGGGGGATTTATTGGGGGTTCCTTTCAAAAGAGCAAATAATTTGCTATTATCATCAGACCTATTTTGCATCTGTGCCGAGTAAGTGAAGGGTCTGCTGAAAGTATTCGCCACGCGGTACACCGCGGGGGTCAGTGTCAAACACCGTATCCCCTGCACAGCAGCATATGGGGCCCTGTGTATCCTGATCATCCTCTGCCCTGAAAACAATTAACCAGCTCTAAACTATGGTTGGTAGAAATCACTATTTGAGTGGAAAAAGGTTTTTTAAAGACGTCGAAGAGAAAAATCATGTTGTTGAAAACACCCGTGCACTATTTGTTGAATTACTTATTTTGCTCCTTTATTTAGTGAATTTTGCCGAATTTGCGTTCATTAACTTCAGGGATTACGGTTTGTTCGGTAAAGCGCCGAGTTTGCAATGACAGAGAGTGCTGAAGTAGCGGCAAAGCTCGAGGCCGTGACTCTGAAGGAGGAAAACGGGGCCAGCGGGGCCAGCGGGGTGAACGGTGTGGACGCAGTGAAAGCTACGGCACCCGATGCAGATGCCCATGCAGAACCTGAAGGTGATCAAGGTGACCAAGGTGATGGCAATGACCAAGGAGACGGCGAAGTTGATGGTGATGGCGATGGAGATGCCGGAGAACAGAAGAAGAAAAAGAAAAAGAAGAAGAAGAAGAAGAAGGTAATCACTGGAATAACCCATTTTTATCCAGATGGTGTATACCCCGAAGGTGAATGGAATGAGTATACTGGAGATTCGAATCTTAAAAGAAGTACTGGTGAAGAGTATCGGTATCTTGATAATCAATTGAATGAGAGGTGGCAAGATTTCCGTAAAGGAGCTGAAATTCATAGACGTGTTAGGAAACATGCACAGAATACCATTAAACCCGGGATGACGATGATTGAAGTTGCTGAAACTGTTGAGAATGCAGTACGTACATTCACAGAGATTGAAGACACGAAATTAGCAGGGATGGGGTTCCCGTGTGGAGTTTCATTGAATCATTGTGCTGCTCATTATACACCTAATGCTGGAGATAAAACCGTTTTAAATTATGATGATGTTATGAAAGTTGATTTTGGTGTTCATTTTAATGGTCATATTATTGATTGTGCATGGACACAAACTTTTAATCCAAGGTATGATCCATTGAAAGAAGCCGTTAAAGCAGCTACTAATGCCGGAATTAAAACCGCAGGTATTGATGTACGTTTAACTGATATTGGTGAAGAAATTGAAGAAGTTATGGAAAGTTATGAAGTTGAATTAGATGGTAAAGTGTATCCCGTTAAATGTATTAGAAATTTATATGGTCATAATATTAAACCATATCATATTCATGGTGGTAAAAGTGTACCTATAGTTAAAAATGGTGATAATACTAAGATGGAAGAAGGTGAAACTTTTGCAATTGAAACTTTTGGTTCAACAGGTCGTGGTCATGTTGTTTATGGTGGTGAAACTTCTCATTATTCAAGAAATTTTGATGCTCCGGCAAATACTCCAATAAGATTGAATAAGGCAAAACAATTATTATCTACAATTGATAAACATTTTGGTTCAATCCCATTTTGTCGTAGATATTTAGATAGAATTGGTGAAGAAAAATATTTATTAGCATTAACACAATTAAGTCGATCTGGTTTAATTACTGAACATCCTCCATTATATGATATAAAAGGTTCTTATACTGCACAATTTGAACATACAATTTTATTACATCCTCATAAAAAAGAAGTTGTCTCAAGAGGTGATGATTATTAAATATTTATGTATTATAATTCATCTTTTTCAATCACTGAAGTTGCTGAAGTTATTGATTGTATTAATTGAGTGAATGTGGATGTGATTAGTTCTGTTGGGGTTTCGGGTTCAGGGACTACGGTAGTAGATGATTCTAATACAGTAGATATTATTGCTGAACTTAAAGATGTATTGGTTGTCTCCCGTTTGGCAAATCCAAAAGTGAATACCACTAATTTATAAAAAATCCAAATAATTAAACTTATTGGTTTTTTAAATAATCGTCTCCATAGAATCCAAAGACAAGTAGCTGCAAATACTGCAAGTGCACGATAAATCTCTTTACGTTCTTTATCACCACTAGCATTAATCTGCTTGACTAAACCATTGGTCTTTAATAAAAGTTCATTGAAAACTGTATATTTTTCATTCAAATTGTTTAAATCTTTTGAAGAACTATCCAGTTCATCAAGGTTTAAATCGCTTTGAATCAGTGAAGCTTGTAAAAGATGATGCGACTTCTGTAAAGAATTGGTTATTTCTTTGTTCTTGTCAAGGACTTTTTCCTCTGTTGTGATTAATTTCCTCTTGGGTATTGCTGAAGCTGCTTCGGCTGCAGAAGCAGAAGCAGAAGCAGTCTGGTCAAGAACTAGTAGATTTGTCCTGAGGTTATTTACGTGCTTGAGTCTGTTGCTCTCGTAGATCAATTGGGCTTCTCTGAGACTAATCCGCAGGTCCTGTGCACGCTCCTGTGCCGTTTCGGCGCTCAAAGAGGATTCTTGCCGCTGATTTAAATCGTCAATCAGCGATATTTGGTACCATATCACAGCCAGTAATTCCTCAATATCTCTGAACAGCTCCAGTGCCTCGTCCACGGCGTCGATTCTGAAACTGTCATTGCGCAGATCCTCGGTGTCCTCACCGTACTCCGTGCCGCCCACCACTATATCGAACTCGTCGCCTTCTCTGTTCTTCAAAACCCACAAGACTCTTCGTATTCTGCGAAGATTCTCGTCTATACTCTGCAAATTCTCGCCCACTGCGTTGTTCATCGTAGACTTCTAGACCTGATATAGACCTGATATAGACCTGATATAGACCAGATATAGACCTGATATAGACCTGATATAGACCTGATATAGACCTGATATAGACCTGATAGACCTAGACCTGATATAGACCTCATATAGACCTGATAGACAGTGTAAGCCCTCAAAAGCAATAGTGAAAGAACCCCATAGTGAAAACCAAATTGAGAATTCGCGAATTCAAAGTGGGATTTTGGATTTGGATTTGTTGATGGCAAAAACAGAGCTTTCTTGTTGTTCAAGGAGGGTTCTTGTTCCCCTTCTAGTCAATTGGATCCATCTGTGTTCTGTATCGAGTGGAACGAGCCTGTCGAGAGCCAGTGAGATGTCGGAAGATTTGTTGTCGTCGGGCGTGGCCAAGATCCCGGATTTCGAGGTGGGCCAGCTGGAGTTTCTGGTCAAACAAGAGCACCAAGCGGGCAACAAGAGTGCCAGCGCTGAAGCGCTGAAACAGCTACTGCACAAGGTGAAAGAGCTCAACCTGGGGCCTTACTACCACTACCTGTACTACGACGTGAAGCTCACGGGGCTCGAGTGGGACCAGTCCTTCTACGATTCTCTGGTGGAGGCAAATGATAAAGAAATTAAGAACTTGAATGATAAAATTAAGGAGGTTGAAGAAGAAAATGAAGGTGAATTAGAATCGGTCAAATGGTGGACGAAATTGGGTGAATATTACGCATCTATCGGTGATAGACCAAATGCAATTGCCACTTTAAAGAAAACTTTGGAATTGGCTCCAAGTACAGGTTCAAAAATTGATAATGTTTTAATTTTAGCAAGATTGGGATTTTTTTATGATGATAAACAATTTACAAAGACAAAATTAGATGAAGCAAATTCATTGATTGAAAAAGGTGGTGATTGGGAAAGAAGAAATAGATATAAGACATATCTTGGTATTTATCTTGTTTCAACACGTGATTTTATTGGAGCTTCAAAATTATTAATTGATTCATTAGCAACTTTTACATCAACAGAACTTTCAACTTATGAAGAAGTTGCACAATTAGCATTAATTTCAGGTTCATTATCATTAGATAGACAAGATATTAAAAAAAAATTAATTGAATCACCTGAAATTTTAGCAATAAATTCAAATTCTGATAAATTATTACCAATTTTTAATTTAGTTAAAAGTTTATATTTTGGTGATTATAAAGAATTTTTCCCAAAATTAATTGAAACAAATGAAAAAATATTAACAAAAAATAAATATTTAAAACCTCATTCACATTATTATTTGAGAGATATTAGGGCAAAAGCTTATGGACAATTATTAGAATCTTATAAATCATTATCACTTAAATCAATGGCTGAAAATTTTGGTATTAGTGTTGAATTTCTTGATTCTGATCTTGTTAAATTTATTCCTAATAAAAAGATAAATTGTGTTATTGATCGTGTTAATGGTATAGTGGAAACAAATAGACCTGATAATAAAAATAGTCAATATGATTTATTGATTAAAAATGGTGATGCTTTATTAACAAAATTACAAAAATATGGTGCAGCTGTTAGATTATCAGGTACTGAAAAGACTTAACTTTTATATTAAATATTAAATATTAAATATTCAAAATAGTATTAGAAGGTTTCCAAATATGAACTGAATTATCATCAGAAGTTGATGATAGCATATAAGGATCAACAGGATTCCAATTTATATCATTAATACCTAACATATGACCACCATGAACGAAAATTAATTCATTTTTATCTTTTGTAAAATCCCATAATTTTACTTTAGAATCAGAACTACCTGATGCTAATAAATTTTCATTATCATAATTCCATTCTAATGAAGTTATTGATGATTCATGAGCATTTTCTAATTTTTTAAATGGTTTTGAAAAATTTCTTATATCAAAAACACTTATTGAACCACTTGATTCTTCACCAGTGGCTATAAGGAATTGATTCTTCTTATTCCAACTTAGTGAGTTTATACCATTTGAAGACAATTGCGAAGTTGATTTCAATGTTAGGGATCCACTTTGGCCATTTTGGCCACTTTGACCATTTTGACCACTTTGCTCCCTGGTATCCCATATTTTCAAATACTTGTCATCTCCCACACTGGCTAAAATTGAATCGTGACACCATAAGAATTCTAAATCATTAACACCCAAATCGTGTGCTGGACCACTTTTAAAAGGTGTGGATGAGACACTAGAATTAATGAACCTATTACCTTCCTTCACAGGGAACTCACCATTTGATCTAGTCAAGTCCCAAATACATATTAAACCATCTGAAGCACCTGATGCCAAAGTTCCCTCTTTTTGGTAATTCCACGAAAGTCCAAACCCTTCACTAGTATGATATTTGAGAATTATATCTGATAAATCATCTGTATCATTAATAATATCAGGATTGAAATTATTAGAATGTCGCGTTCTATTATAAATTTTAACTGAACCA
Organism: Wenyingozyma succiphila; assembly: GCA_001599255.1. Lineage (NCBI taxonomy): Eukaryota > Fungi > Ascomycota > Pichiomycetes > Pichiales > Pichiaceae > Wenyingozyma > Wenyingozyma succiphila. Next base: position 109,789 of record BCGL01000007.1, on the reverse strand, counting down.
TCATTACAAATAGCTCCTAATACATCAGGATTTTGTGGCATATATCTTGCTTTATTCGCTTCGGATCGAATTGGGAGTCTTTGAATAGTATTGATTTTATCCAAATTATCACCAATAGTAGAAATTTTGCTGTTTAAAAATTCATTCTTGACTAAATTATAATCGTTTAAATCAATCACTTTGGAAATATCATTTAAGTATCGAACCCCTAGTATATTTAAAGATTCAATTTTTTGAAACCCACTAGAGAACGAACCGAGAAGCAACCGCTGCTGCAAGATATTGGTATTTGTGTCGATTTTCTCCACGTCAGGGAGCCATTGCACCGTCAGAGAGGGCCAATGAAGCGAATGAGTCTGGATATAATCATAGAGAAACGGCGCATTCTTCTTCCAAATCTTGTAATTAATCACCGTCTGGCTCTCTGTCTCCTCCACAGCTTCGCCGGCTTCACCGTCCACCACCAGCGACTCGCGCCTACCCACAGAAGCAGACATCTACGCAAATAGGCCAACCAAAAATCAATCAAAGACCAATAAAGACAATCAAAGAGAATTAAAGATCAATCAGACCAACCAAAGACCAATTCAGATAATTAATTAGAAGAACCACGCGGTTGAAAAATAACGCGTTGTGAAGAAGACAAAAAAATAATCGACAGCTGCAGGACTCGAACCTGCGCGGGCAAAGCCCAAAAGATTTCTAATCTTTCTCCTTAACCACTCGGACAAGTTGCCTTTCAATGGGGTTCTTCCTCGCCCCGAGAGCCATATCTGGGTTTTTCTCTGTGTACACCCGTGCACCGTTTGTGCTCTGGGTCGATCGGCTCCACGAGGCGCGTCGATCTTTTCAAACACTTTTAATTTCTAGACACGAAATGTAAACAAGACAAGTATTTTATCCTGAAGTGTGTTCTGCTGTTGAGCACGGTAATCACTACATTGAGCACGCTGAGCACCCGATCCACTGCTGTTCACGGTCACAATCGCCCAGAGCCCTCTTCACTGCGTTTCACCGGCGTATCCCACTCCCACCCCCAATATAGACTCCAAACACGCTTGCATATGAATACCAATCATGAACAATTACGATCTTAGGCCGAATACCCCCATACTTCCAGACGGGTTTCTGGACGGCCATGGTATCAGGAATCGCAAGGCGGATGATAGACGATCGAAAGAGCGCGTTAGTACCGATTATCGTTCATCCCAGGACTCAGACGATGATGAATCTGAACCTCCAGCTTTAAGTTCTTACGCCATGTCCTTATTAGACCAATTGAACGCTGGTAATGCACCAGCTCCGCTGGTGCCGACGACAACAACGATGCCAACTTTGGCACCAGGAAAGATGCCATTGCATTCGCAGCCGCCTGCGGCGTCTGCGGCATCTGCCGCTTCCTCATCATCTTCCACCAAGATGATTGCATCTTCGATGAGAACTTCAAGACTCCTAACTCGTTTTGGTATAAGTGGCGGTCTTGGTGCTCCTAGAAGGCTCTCTCTTTCTAATCAAGAGGACCAGGAGATCAATTCGAATACAAGGAAGCATTCATTGACTCCATCAATAAACAATGTCGATCGTACAGAAGAAGCAGATGCTGAAAAATCCAAATTTAATACTGTATTCAGTACTGCTGCAAGAACCACTCTCACCTCCATAGACCACCATACAAGGACTAATAATAATAATAACAATAATGCAGCTATTGACACACACACGGCTCATTCGCATAATTCCCCATCGTCTACTATCACACCTCGTGTCAAGAGAAACTACTATAATGAACGCTCTTATGAACTAGATCATAATAGAAGACGTCAATTACTCATGGTAGATAAAGCTCAAGTACGAAATGAAAAGGACAATCAGGTTTCCATATCTCCATCTCATCAACAAGAGAACCAAATTTACAATACACCAGAACAAAATAGAAAATCATCTACCCCATTATCTCAAAAAAAATATCAATCAGATCAACAATTGAATTTTTTGGATCATCTTATAAAAACCCCAATTGTACAAAAATCACCAAAGAAGAAAAATATTCATGATTCACCTTATTTTAAAGCAATTTTAGAACAAGAATTACGCAAACAACGAGATAGTATATTACAAGAAATTCAAATCTCAAGACCAGATTTAAATCTTGACTTTGATAATGAATCTAATAAAGAAAATATTAATGAAAAACAATTACGATCATCAAAAATCATTCAAGTTAATGGTCAACAATTTGAATGTATTGAAGTTGTTGGTAGAGGGGGTTCATCAAAAGTTTATAGGGTTAAAACTGTTGGTGGTGGTAAAAAAACTTATGCAATTAAAATTGTTACATTTGATCAATTTGATGAAATGACTTCAAAAGCATTTAAAGGTGAAATTGATATTTTGAAAAAACTTCGAAATGAAGAGAAAGTTGTTAAATTAATTGATTATTCAATGACTCAAGGAACTTTAATGCTTGTTATGGAATGTGGAGAAGTTGATCTTGCACATGTTTTAGCACATAATTCTAATAGACCATTAGATATTGGATTTGTAAGGTATCATACTGTTCAACTTTTACAATGTGTAAATGCTGTTCATAAATGTGGTATTGTTCATTCAGATTTAAAACCTGCAAATTTTTTATTTGTTAAAGGAATGTTAAAAATAATTGATTTTGGAATTTCAAATTCATTATCTGATCATACAGTTAATCTTTATAGATCATGTCAACTTGGTACACCAAATTATATGGCACCAGAAACTTTAATTGAAGCAGGAAATCAAACTATTCAATTAAGTAAACAAAAAAGAAATCAACATGATGATGATGAAGAACAAGAAGAAGATTTTGAAAATGGGGCATGGAGAGTTGGTAAACCTGCTGATATTTGGTCATGTGGTTGTATAATTTATCAAATGGTTTATGGTAAACCTCCATATGCACAATATTCTGGAAATCAACGTCTTATGGCAATTACGAATCCAAAAATTGAAATTAATTACCCCCGAGTGTCTAAATTAGGTAATGCACAAACAAGAGTCAGTGGGATTATCATTGATACCATTCAAAAATGTCTTTATAGAGATCCAAAATATAGATGGACAGCACAAGATTTATTAGAAAAAAATGATTTTTTAAAACCAAAATTTGTTACACAAAATTTTATGAATGATTTAGTTAAAAATGCTGTTCAATTTGGTAAATTACATCCTAATATTTCAAATTCAAAACTTGATAATTTAATCAATGATGTTTGGGATAAAATTGTTGATTATAATATTTAGATTTAATAATACTTATTTACCTGGGACCTAATTTTTCCAAGATACGTGGACCTTGTTCTTCCCATTCTTGTTTACTTATCCACATATGTTCTTTATCAGCCATAATATTTGCTAAAACTGCACCACCAATGAAAACCATATGTTTTCTTCTTGGAGGATCTTCGATTCTTACTTTAAATTTAGATAAATTTGTTGGATCATCATGTAAGACTTTTGATAACCATTGTTGTTTTAATTCTTTTTCTAAACGTGATGGTAAACCTGGATACATTGATGAACCACCAGATAAAACAATTGATTTAAATAATGTTGATCTAATATCAATATCACAAGCTTGAATTGTATTGAATAAAGATTCACCAACACCAGGTTGTTCAACATCAACTAAAGAAGGTTGGAATAAACATTCTGGTGCTTCAAATCTTTCAGAACCAATTTTAATTGTTCTACCATCTGGTAATTCATGAGTTTGTACTAATGTTGTAGTTTCATTTGATAATTTTGAATCAAAATCTAAATCATATGAAACATAACATGCTTTTTCTTTAATTTGTCTAACCGTTTCGAAATCTGCTGTTCTATTAAACGCATATCCACGTCTTAATAATAATTTTATTAAATTTCTAGTGACGTCTCTACCGGCAATATCCAATCTTCTTGTTTGATGATTTAAAACAACAGATTCATAAACGGGTACAATATGGGTAACACCATCACCTGAATCAACAACAACACCAGAAGATAATCCTTGTGCATATAATGCCAATACGGCTTGAATGGCAACATAAACACCACCAAATTGATATTTCTCAAACATAACATCAACCATTGTTTCTCTATTCTTTACAGGATTTAATGGAGGTTCAGTCAATAAAACTTTTTTACCAACGGGATTCAATTTCATACGTTCATAAAATGCATAATCCCAAAGATGTTCCATATCTTCCCAATTTCTAATAATTCCATTCTCCATGGGATAACTAATTTGTAAATTGGACCTAAGTTCACTTGCTTCATCTCCACATACTATATCATTGATCTCTATATCCCCTGCTCTCTCTTCAGCCCTCAATATGGGTCTACCGACAATAGAAGGGAACGTATGATCCGGGAAATTCGTTCCTCCTCTACCAATTTTAACGAATCCTGTACCTTGATCCAATACTATTTTTAATATTAATAAGTTAGTTAATCTATGTGTCATCCCACACTTGATTTGAGCATCCGATACATACCAATGGGTTGCTCCGACATCTTCCGTAGGTTGTCCTGCTACACGTGGCTCGATCACCGCTGATTACCGCAATTGATCCTTCTAATTCAGTCCAATTCAGTCTAATTCAACCATAAACAATCTCCGAATACCCATTATCTGTCTAAATTCCTCAACACGAACGAAATTCCGGTCCCGTTTTCTAAACAATGGGTGCACGGGTGTTTTTGGTAAATGAAATTCCTCAGCCTTTTTTTTTTGGGATTGTTTTACGCGCTATTAAGACGTTTTATGCTACATTGTCGAGAGTACTGGTTCGCTAGAGTGCAGAGAATGCAGAGAGAGCTGGGAACAGGGTGGATTAGAAAATGTATGTTTTACAAGAACACGAGTAGAATAGTAAGAAAAGAGGGTAAACATGGAGAAATCAAGAGAAGTTTTCTCATATCTCATACATTGTTTCTCAAACGGCTTAAGGTCTCGAATAGATCAGCAGATCCATTACTGTCTTGATCATCGTTGTTGCCGCTGTTGGTATTGGTATTGTTGTTTTTACTGTTGTTATTGTCATCAATCGGACGATCAAAGCTAGGCTGCGAAGAATAAGATTTGGGCTGTTGTTGTGGTTGTGGTTGTTGTTGGGGTTGATTCTGTCTTTGTCTTTGATTCTGCCTTTGATGGTTACGTTGCTGGCGGTTGGAGCGCCCGGATTGTCCATAAGAAGGATAAGGTGCAGGTCCAGGCTGAGAATGAGACTGAGACGCAGGTTGAGAGGGAGGTTGAGACTGGTAATTAGGAGTAGGAGGTGGTCCACCAGGTTGAGCATTTTGTAATTGACTCAACAAACCAGCTAATGCATTTGCTTGATTATTCTGAGGTACATTCTGAGGTACATTCTGATACCTTTGTTGCTGGGGTGGTTGTTGTTGTTGTTGGTATTGCTGTACTAATGACATGACGTTTTGTAATGTACTAGAATCCACATTTTGTAATTGTTGATACAATTGTGGTGATTGATTATAATAACCGGGATTATTGGTATTAGTAGGTTGAACAGCAGGTGGTGTAGGTGATTGATAAGGATAAACATTTGTTGAAGGAACTTGAACTGGTGCATGTTGTTGTTGATATCTTTGTTGTTTAGTGAATCCAATATTATGATAAGAATCATTATTTCTACCATTTCTACCATATAAAGTTTGATTACTATTTCTTGAATTATCATCATTATTATTCCCACGTTTATTCCTATTACGACCTCTATTCCTGTCTCTGTTGTCTCTATCTCTATTGTCTCTATCTCTCTCACGGTAGGATCGCTGAGATTGTTGTTGTGATTGTTGTTTGAGATGGAAATCACGAGGTTCAGTTGCTGTTTTTTTTGCCTTGGCAGTAAGAATTATTTCAATTGATTGATCAATTGAAATATCAGTATATGCATCGAATTTAATTTCACCTTGTGGTGTTGATTCATATGATGTAACATTTAATGAATCATTTGTTGAACCAGTTGGTACAATAACAGCAATTGAACCATTATAAGCTGCATCATTAAAAGTTTCATTTGGAATATCATCAATTGAAACATTTAAATTCAAAATTTCAGATTTAATACCATTTTGTAAAAGACGATTTTTTAAATTTTTATTAATTACAGCAGATGAATCTAATGTTGCAATTATAATAACTTCTGAAATATCTGATTTTTTATTACTTGAATCACCACCACGTTCAGGAGATCTTGATCTTGATCTTGATCTTGTATTTGAATTTGAATTCGAATTAGTTGAACGATTAGAACTTTTTTGTTGTTGTTCAATTGCTTTTTGAATTTGATGTTTTGAAACTTCAAGATGCATTAATTTATTATGTAATGGAACATTTTTTTCACCTTGAATTGCTCTACTACAATTTTCAGCTTTTGCAAATTGAATAAATCCAAAACCTTGTTTAAGATTAATTTGTCTAACATCACCATAAGGTGAAAATAATCTAAAAACATCTTTTTTTGATAATGAATTAACAGCAAGATTACCAATAAAAAGTCTTGAACCAATTGGAAAATTATCCCATTTACCACTACTTAAATTTGAATCTTCATCTTTTAAAAAATTTTGATATTTTGAATCTTCTTCAAAAGTTGGAGATGAATTTAAATCTGGTCTAAGACAAAATGGATTTATTGGAATTTTTGGTTGATAAGATGAATCATCAATTTTTAAATCTGGTCTATTATATGATGTAGTTGCACCAAAATTTAATTTAACATTAACATTTGTTTCATGTGCTAAATTATATGCTTTTAATGCAGTAATTTCTTGATCTTTTGGAGATAAATTTTCAAATTCAGGTGCTTTAAAAAGTGGTGTTGTAATTAAAAATGCAATTATTTCATTAAAAAGAGCAACATTAACTTCTTCTGAATCAGAGATTTTTTCCTTAGGTTTGACAATTGGAGAATCAAGTGCTTCAGGGTCATATGAATCGTCTTCTGATTCCACGGGGGATGCTTGTTCGAGTTGAGAGACTTGTTCGACGGGTTCTTCGACGGGTTCTTCGACAGGTTCTTCGACTTTGGGTTCTTCGACTTCGTCCTCAGGCTGTTCAGATTGCTCAGGCTGTTCAAATTGCTCAGGCTCCACAGACTGCTCAGGCTCCACGGACTTCTCCGGGTTCTCAGATGCCGGGGGTGGGGTGGAAGCTGTGGTTGGAGAGTCTACGATTTGCACAGGTGACAAGGAAGAAGTGGCACTTTGAGGACTCTGGGCACTCGGGGGACTCGGAGAAGCGTGATGCTCAGCCACAGAAGACAGAGCATCGACGACCTCTGTGGTGTCTGCACCTGTCTCTGTGTCGTGGGGGAGCTCACTCATTGGGGAAGAGATCAATCACTGTGATGTGTATTCTTTGTTCTTCTTTGTTCTTTGTTCTTGTTAGTTCTTGTCTGTTTCTTGTTTCTTGTCTGGTGTATTTGTTTTCTTCGAAGTCAAAAATCTCTGCCCGGTGCACGGGTGGGCGTGTGTCAGAACGTGCACGGGTGTGTCTCTGGATGTGCACGGGTGTTAACTCTCTCTACCCTCGCATTTACACCCCTGCACCAGGCCCAGAGACTCTCTCAAAGTCTTTCAAAATGGCGGCCGCTGATTGGCTGACGCGCGGCTGCCACGAGACCCGAGACTGCAGACAGAAACCGCAGAGAAAAGTGGTGAAAAAAATAATACACTAAACTATATGATATGATATAAACACCTTATGCTTTAGATAAACTAAATACGCATTCTTATCTCTAGTTCTCTTTCACTCCTATACATCACCCCATCGCATAATGTATCTCAGGGCTGCTCAGAGGACGGCGATTTCTAAATCGTTATTTTCAACTACTTTTATGGTGGCATTTTCACTTGTTTTAGCCAATACTTTATTCCCTTGTCCAGTGGACAGATCTCTTAATAATGATTCTTCCAAGAAAGATCCCGCTGCCGTCGCTGCTGCTGCGCTGGCGAATTCTCAGTCGACGAGCAATACACTCATGAATGAGAATTTCATACTACATAACCAGCACAAGGGCAAGTCCCGCAGTTGATCTAACATACCCATAAAATACAAATCACAATTACAATTACAATTACAATACACCTGTATAATATCATACATTCAGACACGAGATTTTTTCTCTCATAGTTGTCAATTTTGCACATATCAATGAACTAAAGCAGCCATTCTACTCTAAGGAACAGTGCTTTTCTCTTCTATTGACCCATATTCCGGTTCCAGACCCGTTAATCCCACTTAACATGGTATACACGGTTCTTTACCACTCATCTCACGCATAGCATTCAATATTGTACATATGTATATAAAAATGCATTACTCGCAATCTTTAGTTACTATAGATTAAATAATAAATAAAAAGAAAAAACACGATTTTTAAATTATAGAATGTCACACTAATAATTGTTGTAAATAAAAAAGCAGTCAAAGAAGTAAGAAGTAAGAGATAAAATTGAAATTGAAATTTAATTGAAATTAAACCAAAAGGTTTATTTATGGGGGACTGCTTCTAATTGTTCATCGATGTTTTCAACTGAATGAACATCATGAATTTGTCTTGAAATTTGGGATTGAACAACATGTAATTCTTCAGGATGTTGATTTTGCCATTCTCTTAATTTATAAGATTGACCAGTAAGATCCCAATAAATACCTCTACTTGTAGTGAAAATTGCATGTCTACCTTCCCATAATGGATAAACACAAACAATAAATCCACTAAAGAAAATCCAAATAATACCAACAGTAACCCAACCAGTGAAAAATTTCTTACTAAAGACATAACCTGTACCATACATTGGCATTGGCCATAATAATAATAAACAAACCGTTAATGTTAAACAAGTATAACCAGCAATTTTTGAAGCTCTTCCTAACATTTTGGATTCTTTTTCTAATTCTTCTAATCTTTTAACATCTGCAATACCTTCTGCATATGATGTAACTGGTTCAGCAGAACTATTTTCCTTTTCAACACCATTAATTTTTTCAAAATCAATTTCTTGTTTACTTGTTGCAATAATAATTTCTTCAGTTTCATCAATTCTTTTAATTGATTTTAATAATTCGAAATTAAAATGTTGTGGTTTAAATGCAAATGTTAAAATTGGAATAAAAATTAATGGTGATAATAAAGCAACTAAATTACCAATTAACATTGGATCATCTTCAAATGTATTTAAATAAGTTACTTCACCAGTAAGAGATTTTGTTGAACCTAACCAAGATGCAATTGCTGTAATACATGCTAAAATTGGAGTTGCAGCAGCAGCATAAGTATTTTGATAAGTTGAAAGCATTGTCATTGCAGCAGGTAAAACAGCACCAGAAATAATAACACCCATTAATTCATATAAATAACCCATTGAAACACCAGCATAATATAAACCTGTTGAAAAACCTGCCATTATAATTGCAAATGCAATAACTGATGCATGAGATGTTAAAATCAATGTTTTACCACTTGCATTTGGATTGATATAACCTTTATAAATATCATAAGTAACAATTGATGAAACTGCAATTAATTCAGCAGACATTGCACTTGTTACAGCCATAAAGATTAAAACCAATGTTGCACCAGCACCTCCTTTACCCATTAATGCCACAGCAGCATTTGGTAATACTAAACCAGCAGAAACTTGATCTGCAGTTAATTTAAGTGGATAAGTTGGGAATGAAGGATCATTTTCTAATGCTAAACAAGCAAGACCCATTGTTGTTGCAGTTAACCATGGAATAGCAAACCATGCTAATCCACCAAAGATATAACCTGGTAATGCACTAACAGGACTTGCAGCAATTGCTTTATTCCAATACCCATTATCTAAGAAAACAGTACCAAAATTTCCAACAATATTAATAACGAAAAAAATTCCACCAGATCTTGATTTCATTGTTAAATAAGAACCTTGAGAATTTCCTTCTAAAGGATGATCAATTGCACGTTGTGTAACAATTTCCCAAACAGCACCAGGAGATCCTAATTTATCACTTGTTGCATAAACAGTAAATGAAAATGTCATTATAATAACAATAATTGCAATTGTATGAGCATAATCAGTTAAAAAAGTTGCTTTAATACCACCAAAAAGGGTATAAATTGTAACACCTAATGGTAATAAAAAACATGCAGCAGCAGTTGGCATTCCTGTTAAATCAGTAATAACAGCTGAACCACCAGTTAATAACATTGCAGTAACTAAAATATTTGTTGCAATTGCGAAAAACATATAAATAAAATGAGTAATTGTACCATATCTTGCTTTAATAATTTCTAAATAAGTATGAGCTTCAGGAGCTAATTGTTTTGCTTTAATTGCTAAGAATGCGAAAAGAATAATTTGAACAGTTGCACCAGCAGCATAAAAATAAGGACCACAAACACCATTTTTATAAGCTTGAGATGATGATTGTAATAAAGTTGCAGCCCATGTCCAACTTGAAACAACTGCTGAAGCAATAAGACCTGTCTTAACACTTCTACCGGCAGTAGCGAATTCTTCAGCAGTAATAATTTCTCTTTGATATCTACGTAAGATATAAGTAGTACCAATCATACCAAGTGAGAAGGCAAAACCAACTCCTACAACCACACCATAACCAGCGGCTTCCGGTAATGGAATCATTTTGTCTTTGTTCTTTGTTCTTTGTCAATTGTCAATTGAGTGTCGATTGTCGATTGTCAATTGTCAATTGCTAAGTGTCGAGTGGAAAGTGGAAATATCAAATTGTGAAAGGGATTTGAATGTTGATATATATACATAGATGAAAAATTTATATAGTGTACGAGGGAAGGTTGAAATTAAATTGTACATAAGGTGTATGCAGGAGAAATTGTACGGTGAATCAGATAAGCCCGGGGGGGAAATAAAACGGCGTAAGCGCTCCATAGAAAAGGCTATAGAATTCGGCGCTTTCAAGGCGCCATTGAAGGCGCCTTCAGGGCGCACTCAATGCGCACATTTGCGCCCAAAGAAGATATACTATAATATGGGGATTAGCCCATTAGTCCTTGACGGATGTGCCATGGGTGACAAACGCGAGAGACTCTTATTGTGTAAAATGCAACTATTCTAGCAAAAGTGTACCTAAGTATCAGAAACCGTCACATAATGCAGGTGCTGGAATTTATTAAACAATAAGAAATCAGCCAATTTGGGCTAAAACTCAGAGATAATCGCAAAATTAGTGAGTAGTAGAGTAAATGTGCATGTTAGAAAGGTTCAATCAGAGCCAATAAGTGTGTTTGATAAGCGCTAAACTATGGAAATAATAACGGCCCGTGTCTGGCGATAAAGCAAGTGTTTTTTAAAACTATTGTCGCTGCTGCAAGGCTATCTGCATTCGGCAACTGAGCCGAGTCTACATAGAAGTGTACACAAAGTGTACACAGAACTTTTTAATTTGCGCGCCCCCAGGGGGCCCCCAGTGGGGCCAAGAGTGGCCAGAGGGGCCACCAAGTGCCCCAGAGGGGTCCCGATTGGGTAGTGATAAGAACGCGCGCTCCGTTGGCGCTCCGTTTGCGCTCCGTGTGCGCTCCGTGTGCGCTCGGCTGTTGTGCAAAGTGCGCTCCCCCACCCGTCGCCGCGTTCATCGCCGGTGTCCCTGAGTGTCTCTGTGAGTTTCTCAGGGTGACTCTGCCCCCCACCAGAGGAGTGCTTTTTTTCTCTGATTCCACACACGACATTTTACGAAGTTGTACACGCGCGTTGCCCGGCCTCTGAGCCGGCCTCTGAGCCTGCTATTCCTTCGCTTGAGAGTTTTTCTCAGGCGACAAACAAGTCAACTCAAACAAGTCAACTCAACAAGTGACTTCAAACAAGCACAAGTACAAATCAATTTAATAAAGCAATTAGAGTAATGTTGAGACTCGTGCAGAAGAGATGGTCATCGTCGGTGCCACCCAAGTTGGCCACCACACCTAATAAATATAATGCTAAATCATCAGCATTTAATTTAAAACCTGAATTACCACAAGGACTTTTTTATCATCCATCACCATCAACTTTAAATCCTTTTATAACACCAAAAGCTTTTTTACCTAATTCAGATCCAAGAAAAACATCAGAGTTATATTACCCCGAAGAAGAAATCAAAATTAAACAAAATATTCAATATATGCCAATTATAACAAAATTTCCAAATCCAAAAAAATATCATTTAAGTAAATCAGATATTGAAGAATTACAAAAATTAAGAAATCAAGGAGTTACAAGAAAAGAACTTCGAAAAAAATTCGGTATTTCTAATGAATTTATTAGTTTAAGTACAGATCCAAATCCTGAAACATTCACTAAATCAAAGGAAAAACAATTAAATGATATTAATAAATGGCATAAGGGAACAAAAATAGCTAAAGATTTGAAAAGAAAGAAGTTATTACAATGGGAGAAGAATATCTGAATCACGTGTAAAGCACGTGCGAAGCGCGTGCGAGGCACGTGTCAGTCACGTGACTCGATCGCGGCTCGATCGCGGCCCACATTGCATTCCCGTTTCATCGTTTTTCTCACTCGCTAACAGCAACTGTACATAGAAAACACTTATACAGACCATAAATAGTAATTAGACTCTGTAATTTCATCTTTATGCATCAATCAAAGTGCAGAAACTGAAACTAAGTTAATCAGCCGCACGTATTGAACAGAGAGAGTGTAGATAGAGACCAAAACGGCGGCAGATCACGGTGAATACCACCTGAATACCAATACCACCCACCAGTGGGTGTCACTATGAAACACGTACATGAATGTAACAGTCAAGACAAGACAAAAAATAAAAAATAAAATAAAATAAAAATGAAAAACCGGTAATGCGCATTAGCCCACTGCACTCAACGGTAATTAACGGGTTTCAAAAACCGGTAGCGGCCGGTGACGGCCTTGATGCCTGTAATGTAGGATGGGATGTGCAGTGTACATACAGCAGGGTGTAGAGTATTGACTCTGTGGGCCAGTGACTCGGCGGGGGGTCCGCCGCCCAAATCATACAAATCAACCCAGTCAAACAAGGCAAAAGCCAAGAAAGACAGCAAAACTGCGCAAAACTGCACGGCGCACGCGGCTCGAAGAAGTGTCGAGAAAAAAATGCTGCCAGCGGGACTGCGGAGCTGTCACGGTTCCGAGAGCCTATGTATGGGAATTAATCTACTGAGTGGGTGAGTGGGTTATCGTGATAGTGACTGCAGTGACTGCACAACTTCGGTACCGCATACTGATTGCACTCTGATTGCACCGGGATTCAATCCATGGATTGAGTCCATGGATTAAATCCATCGATTTAGAAAAAGATTGATTTATGGATTGACCGGTTTCCGGTGTCTTCTATTGTTCCCGCAGTGTGTCGCTTTTCTGATGCCGTCTCCCGCACTCTGATGCTTTTTTCCTCGTTTTTTCCCCCGTTTTTTTCCCTCGTTTTTTGCGTTTTTGCCTTTGTTTTCTCCCACTCGCGGGTTTTTTCCGGGTCTTTTCTGCTTTTTTTGCTTTTTCGTATTTTTTTTTCAGGCTTTTCACGCTTTTCACGTCGGATTTTCCTCGCACGTTGGATTTTTTGAATGTTTTTTGTGATTTTTTTGTTTTTTGTACAGTATTTTCTATTTATTTTTGACAGTTTTTTTCTCTCGGTGCACAGAGTGGGCGGCGGCAGCAAATTGGAGCGTCGTACAGTATATTACTACTGCAAAATAACGGTAATTTAACATTTCTTCAACTGAAAACCCTTATCGATTTCTACCCTTTTTTTATTATTACTATTTCTAATTTCTTTCTTTACTTGCTTTCTTTGCGTACTGCAATGACTACTACCTCTGGCTCTGGCTCTGCCTCGGGTCCTGGCTCTGGCCCTGGCTTGGGCTCGACCCTGGGCTCTGCCTCGGGTCCCAGTTCGGGTCCCAGTTCGGACCCTCTCCCATCTTCTGCTCCCACTTCCGCCTCCGCTTCATCTTCGCAACCACAGCAACCGCAGTCCCAGCCTGCCGACGCAGAGAACCCGCACTCGACCTCGGCCTCAGCCTCGGGCTCGGGCTCGGGCTCGGGCTCAGGCTATGACGAATTGTCCATTAGTTACAGACGCGGCCCTTGGTCACCGGAAGAAGATGCAAGACTGCTTGAATTAGTGCAATTATACGGGGCTTCATCATGGGTAAGAATTTCACAGGTCTTATCGACTCGTACCCCGAAACAAGCGCGTGAAAGGTTCCATCAGAACTTGAAACCTTCTTTGAATAGAACCCCAATCACTGCGGAAGAAGGTGCATATATTGAAGAATTGGTCAAGATTTACGGTAAAAGATGGGCTGAAATAGCAAGACATTTGAATAATAGATCTGATAATGCAATTAAAAATTGGTGGAATGGTGGTGCAAATAGACGCAAGAGAGGAAATTCAAAAGATTACTCTAATTCAAACACCAACTCCAATTCAAATTCAAACGCTAATTCAAACACTCAGTCTCCTCAACCTTCTGAGAAACCTCAACTCCATCATCTCCATCAACAACAACAGCAATATCAGCCTCATGAACTCCACAGACCCAGTCTCCCATTATCAAATACAACCCCCTCTTCAACCACTACTGCAGGTGCAGGTGCACCCGTGGTTGCAAATACCCCAACTTTGCTACCACCGAATTTCAATACCACAATCTTTGATTCTTCAAACTCTTCTAATACCCCCACTTCGCTACTTCCTCAACCACAGCAGCCTGCGCATCTAACACATCCACAGCTGTCCCACCTCCACCACCACTACCACCCCCAACAACCCGCACAGACACAACCCATTACCGCTAATGCAATCGCCACCACCACCACCACCATCACTGCCTCGCCACCCCTTGCGCTCCCACAACCCCAATCCCAATTTGCACAACCACTGGCTTATGTTCCTGGTCTCACGCCTGGGCGCAGCGTCAGTGTCGATCTCCGTGACAACTACTCTCAACAGCCTCAGCAACTCGTCAGTGGACTTACTTCTGGTGTACCTGGTGTACTACCACAGCAACAATCTTTACTGCCTTCAATGAGAAAAAGAAAATTATGGGGTAATAACGATGACCTTACACTTGGTGTTCAACCTTTAAGAAGACATTCAGCTGCTTCTATTGGATCAACAAATTCTCAAAATTATCCAAATTCAAATAATACTTTATCACAATATCACCTTTTTTCATGCTCAAATTCAACAAATACATCACTTGTTAATGGAATTAATACTATATCATCTCCTTATCCAGGTTCCCCATTATCACATCTTTCATCATCAAGAAATTCTTCCATAGTATCAACGGATTGTACCCCATTGACGCAAATAAGCAATAATAGTGATACTTCAAGACGTTCAAGTTATTTGGCTAATACCGTAGCTTATCAATCTCCATCTTTATTACCAAGACTCTCGATCTCGGGTTCCATATCAGGATCCATATCAGGTGGAACTGTATCACCTCCTGTGTCCACTAATAACAATACTAATAACAGCAATCACCATGGTGTTGGTTCTCCATATAATAAACGAGTGGTATCCGCTGATGATTCAGCAGTTTTTAAAAATGAATTCAATTTCCAGCAAAAACCTATTCAACAACGGGATAAATCAAGAATTGAAGAAAAATCTAATAAAGTCCAAGATGGTAAAAAAGATGATACTAATAATACAGATGATGATAATAATAAACCTGTTAAAAGAATGTCAATCTCATTTTTAACTTGATTTTAATATGTTTTATTTATGTAATATATATTATTGCTTAATAGGATAAGGTAATACTAATCTTCTTTCAACTTCTGTTTCTTTACCGATTTCTTCTTCACCTTCGAATTTTAATCTACATTGACTGTTTCTTCTTGAACCAATCACTTCAGCAGGATAAAAAGTTGTTGTCTCCGGATACCTTGCTAGGACTCTAGTACCATATGGATAATTACTTAATCTTTCTCTTTTTTCAGGAATTAAAATAACATCTTTCCATGTAGCTTTAAAATATTGACCATTTGGATTATTTTCATCTGGTTCTGGATCTCGTACTTCGAATTTAGTCTCCCCTAGAACTCTTGTCACTTCACATTGAATCCATTCACTATCTCTTTGACGTGGCTTGAATGCAACTTCCGATCCTATCAGTATTGGTGAACTAGGATTATAATGCGATGTATGGTAAGATTTACCACCTGCACTTCCATCACTGTTATTATGAAGAGAATGCGTCTCTGCCGCTGCTGCTGTTGCTGTTGCTGCGGCAGCAGGTTCTGCTTTCACAGGGGCCTCTTTCTGAGAGATCAACCCGTTAATATTGATCAAAACGGCATCCAGTGTCCGTTTCGTCTTTTCCAAAGTTTCTCGATGCTTTAAAATCAATTCTCGCTGTTGATTAAGTTCTGGTAAATCGCTCTTTTCCTCTAATTCAAGCTCATCAAGCGAGACCTGCTCGTTTGAATTGCTGATCTCCTGCAGACTCGCCACCACGACGTCCCAGTACCCTTCCATGCTCTCTGTCAATCAATATATTGAGCAACTGAGCTCTTCTCCCACTGAAACTCTTATATAACTCTCTTGAATCAAAAAATATTACCCGGAAAATCGCTCTTTAAAAGTGCCTTTTTTTCCTCCTCGAGATTTGAAAAATTAATACTTGTAGTAGTTAAGAGAACAAGGCAAGGTGTATTGTTTCATTATTACAAGAGGTTTCTTTGTTCTGGTAAGCAAAGGATGATTACACTGTTGCAGCAGGTGAAGGCGTCCGTGAGCGGTCTGCTGAGGCAGACGGTCTACGTCCAGGTGAGAACCGCCACGAAGAGAGCCGCTGGGTCCAAGACACACATGCAAGATTCGAGAGGTCGTCGATTAGGACCTAAAAAGCACGAAGGAGAACAAGTCAAAGTTGGTCAAATCATCTTGAGACAAAGAGGTACCAAGTGGTACCCGGGGACCAACGTGGGGATTGGGCGTGATCATACGTTATTTGCCCTTGAACCCGGGTTTGTCAGGTACTATTTCGATCCATACCATCCACGTAGAAAGCAAATTGGTGTTGCATTGAAGAAAGAAGATAGATTACCGTACCCCCACTTCGAGCCCACGCCAAGACGGTTAGGCAGGAAAGTGATCAAGAACGAGTTTGCCGCTGCAGCAGAGGAGGAAGCTATGAGCCGTAAAGAAAGTTTAGCGTTGCCAGATATTATAAAAGCCCGAGAAGAAAGAGAGTTGAAAAGATTGCAGAAATTGGAAAAATTCGAACAAGCCGTCTTGGAATTCTTACCTGAATTCAAAGATGATTCCAACAAGTTAGAGCTCGCAAGTCACAGACTTTTGAGGATAGATGGGTTCTTGAGAGGTGGTAAAAATTTGCAGGATTCGAGATTTTACACCACTTTCAACCGTTTGTACGATTTGAAATTAGAATTGAGGAAAGGAGAATTAACCCAAGAAGAATTCGAAAGACAAAGTCAATTGTACCAGGAATTCGCTACAAAAATCGATTCTGCTATAATGTTCGATGCCCATTTCAGAACAGTCAAGAACTTAACTGAAGAAGAATTAGAACAGAACAAGAATTCCGTATTGGAGAAATTGAAAGGTTATCAAGTTCCAGTAATTTCGCAAGATCAAAGACAAGAAGTCAAAGATTTGATTCAAAATTCACCATCTTTGGACTTGAGAACACAAGTCAAGTTATTACGCAAGTACCTCAAACGTGTCCTATCGGAATCAGCCAGTGGTGTTGTAGTGGATAAACCATCCAAGAACACCATCACTATCAAACGATTCGATGAAACTACACGTTCGATCAAGACTGTTCATCGTTTGAAATCTTCGTACATAAATTAAAATTTTTTTAAATAAATAAATCTTGTAAATACAGTCCTATTATTTAGTTATTTTTTGAAACTCGTTTTCTTTCCAAGATCCAGAACCATCTTGATATTTCTCCAATTTCCAAATTTCAGCAAGTGATTTGATTTCTTCTAGGATATATTGACCTGCTTGCCAAGCGGCTTGACGATGCGGGCAGCTGAGTGCAATCACGACGCTTTCCTGTAAGACCGGCACGGGACCGAGTCTGTGGAAGACACTGGCTTTAGAGATCCCGAATTGGACCCTTGCCCTCTGTGTAATGCGCCAAAGAGTCTGTAGTGCCAGAGGTTCACTGGCTTCGTATTCTAGTAAGACTACTTTCTTATCATCGAAAAAGTCTCTTGTAGTGCCTCCGAAGTACACCACTGCGCCCGCATCGGGTGATTTGACCCACTCTATATGGTCTGCAGGCACCAGCACCTCACGCGTAAGCCCAACACGTACCCCATCTTCCTCCTTAGATGCCATTTTAAGCCCTTGTATCAATCTAAACAAGAGTCTATTAACTACTGTTTCACTGAATTGAAAAAAAATCATTTAACTACGGCCAATTACGTAAGAATAAAGGGGGTGTCAATTTTTATATATGTATATATCAAATAATCAGTCATTGGCTCGGCTGAGACGCTCTTTGCATTCGTCGTCTAGCATGTAGGCCGGGAGGTATTTGGAAGGGTTGGCCTTCTGCTGTAAAACAGGGTTCTTGATCGTGTTATCGATCCCACCAATAGAAGTGTATCCGAGATCGTATAGTTTGCAATATGGGATATTGCATTTTCTAAGAAAATACCAAATTTCCGTATAATGCCAATCGAGTACTGGATGGATACGCATGAATTGTGGCCAATTATGGTCTGTTTTCTGTACGGTCTTGAGGTCACCGCCAAAGGGGTCTATTCTTCTAGTACCCACGATGATGGCCTTGACCTGTGGTTTCACATGGGATAAATAGTATTCAAACCCCGATTTCATATCTTTTTTAATCTCAACGAATGAAAGCCTGTACTTGTCGACTGATTCCTGCAAGAACTCGTTTTGCTCCACGAAGGTCTCTTCTTTGTTGATGTAGACGCTGTTTATCCTGAAAGCGTGGTCGGTGGCCGGTGAGTGCAGTTTGAGAAATTTGCCATGCAAAGCAGCAAGAAAGATGACCAGCATCACCAGACAGTCCTTGCCGCCATTGTACGAGATGGCCAGCTGGTCCAGCTCGTAGTCGTCCAGACTGGACTGCAAGACGTCCAGGCTCGCCCGCACTTTCGCCACCGTCTGCCCGTGCAACTCTGCGTTGAAATGCTTCGGGTCCTTCGAGCCCTGGACCCCCTGGGGGTCCTGTTCGGAATCGAAGCGGCTGCGCAGAAACGCCTGCACGATATCGTAGGCCTCGCGGCACACGTCCACCAAGCTCGTCGTCATCCTGTACCTGTCGCCAACACGGGGAGCACCAACTTGGACTTGGAGTTCGACTCTGACTGCCCACACGGCACAGATCCAGGCCAGACGGTTACACTCATATATATACAATACACTCTAAGCGAATCTTCCCCACAGCCAAAAGACTTTTTCCAGCGATTTCTCCGCCGGAAACGGCCCGTTTCGGCAGCTCCACGCGCGCATCCGTGCACCGTTCTTCCTTCATCTTTCCTATTCATCATTCATTAAAGTATGTAGTTATTTTATTAGTTGTTTTATTGGTTGTTTGATTAGTTGTTTTATTAGAGCTCTGCGAGCTCTGGGTCAGGGTGCCCCCTGCGGGCAACACGCAGGCAGTCACGGCGCAGTCCCGGCACTTGCAAGTACGCAATGCCGTGCTTCTCCAGGCTCTCGCGGCTGGTGTTGTTCTTAATGAAAGTGTCGGGCTCTTCTACACCCACGAAGCACGTGATCAGGCTCTTGTTGCCAGAAAGAGCCGCGATCCTGTCGGTGCACGGAAGGTTCCCGCTGAGTCTCTCAGTACAGGGCTCCATAGTTGTGTAAATGACTGATCCTGCCGGGATGCCTGGAGTGGTGCCTCCAGAGGTGGTGGTCTCCAACTTCTTGAGGGCACACTGCTCGGCGTGCGTGTTGCCCGGCAGTTCGCGTGAGTACCCCGTGCTCAGCACCGTGCCCTGGCTGTCCACAATCACAGCCCCGACGCTGTACGCCGTCAGGCTGGGCTCACACTTCTCCGCTTGTTCAAGCGCCAGCTTCATGAATTTGTAATGATCACTCTCTTTACCAGCTGCCCACTCGGGCAGCTCTGTCTTATATGCCCACTTCTTGGAGTCCACCGCGTCCACTCCGTTTTGGCCCCTGTCGGGGCTGTCTTCACTCCAGTAGCGGTAGGCGTGCAGCCACAGGTTCAGGTCGTTGGGCCCCGGGTCCGTGTAGAACTCGGCTTGGCACTCTTCGCAGGTCTTGCCCTGCTGGACTTCGCCCGAGCTGCCACTCGGGTCCCGATGCAACCAGCTGGTGCTGGCCTCAGTTTTGCCCACTTTGGACAGCTTCGCCAGCACTTCGTCCAGCACATACCCTTCATTGGCCCTGCCCAGTTGCTCCCCCCAGATTAACGGACTCGAATACAGTGGATCATTCGCTATAGGATACCCTATATACTGCAAATGTACTCTAATCTGGTGCGTTCTCCCCGTAAAAGGTCTGCACAGAACAAGACTCGTCCCACTCGCACTATCGTAGCTAACGCGTTGGAACTTGGTCTTGGCGGCTTTGCCCTCTTTCTCATCAATTCTATTGAACGAAAGTCGAGGATCCACGGTCTTCAAAGGCTTATCGCATTCGATCTCCCCCAAGGGGAACTCACCAACAACTCGAGCAATGTACTCTTTACCAACTTCTCGCTCTCTGATTTGCTTGACTAATTTCTCTGCACTTTTGGCATTCTTGGCCAAAAACATAAGACCACTAGTGAGTCTATCGAGTCGATTGCATGGATGAACCACTAACCCTCTCTCGTGTTCCAAGATCTTCGTCACGGTGTTATGCCTGTATCTACCAGTGGGATGTACAGGGATCCCACTGGGCTTATCAATGACCAAAATCTCATCATCTTCATGGACAATCTTGATCTCTCTTGAAGACACAGGTGGTTCATGTCTATGCAACCTATGAGAAATCAAGTCCCCGTTCTTAATAACACTATCAATATTAGCTATCTTGCCACCAACACTGACTCTGCCTCTATTAATAGCATTCACATAATAACTTTGTGGATAAAGTCGAAATTCTTCAGTAAATACATCCAACAGCTTCCTATCTCTCCATCTCAGCTTGCAATGCGTCATGTAAGTGAAGTAATAGGGCTTCAACCGGCGTAGTTCGCCATCAATCACATACTCCACGTTCTCTTCTTCTTCCCTAATGGTTTTATCCCTGGGCAACTCTTTGATATTTTCATGATTTGATTCCCCGCCTAATTTCTCATAAGCACTCATCTTGCCGGCGTCAACCTGCACACGTCGCACTTTGAACCCATTGCCGTCCACTATCGGCACGGACCGCTTGCCTTCTTTGCTCATCCTCAACGCCTGTCCAACCAGTCTGTTCATACACTGTTTAAAGCATCAAAAAGGAAAGAAAAAAAATTCGGCTAATCTAGATATCCAAATAAATTTTGAATTTTTCACCCACTCGAGAAAAAAAATAAATTAATGTGGAGATTGAAGAAAACTCAAGAATTAGACCTTGTTTCTAAACAAGACAAAACACAAACAAGCCATTAATGGACTTCCAGATGGTGATGGCTGCAGCGGGGAGAGTATTCTGCTCGTCCAGACGCCAGTTCAAGAGAGCGTCTTCCACGCTGAACAACAAACCGCTCCCGAACCTGTCTGCGTTCCACCCACGGCTAAGGTCGCTCATATCCCAATTAGATGGTATTGCACCCAGATTCTCTGTGCCCAGAGGCTCAATAGAGATCCTAGATCATCCTGTGGAATTCTACGATTTGCTCAAGGCAAAGATCAAGTCTGCCACATCACGCGTTTTCCTCAGTTCTCTGTACATAGGGAAAGGTCAGCATGAATTAGTGGATTGTATTAAAGAGGCCCTCGATAGCAATAAGCAACTTAAAGTCTCGATATTGACCGATTATCTCAGATCCACAAGGGAAAAGTACCCAGATGATTCACCTGCTAGTTTGTTATCGGCTTTGGAATTGCAGTTCCCCGGTAGAGTCGATATCCGGTTCTATCACACCCCGCATTTGAATGGGTTTAGTAAATTAGTGGCACCCAAGAGATTGAATGAAGGATGGGGTTTGCAACATATGAAAATATACGGATTTGACGATGAAGTCATTCTAAGTGGTGCTAATCTTTCACAAGATTACTTCACTAATAGACAAGACAGGTATTATTTATTCAAAGATCATAAATTGACAAATTATTATTTTGATATTCATAATACCGTGAGTTCTTTAAGTTATCAATTGATCAGTGATTCGAATAAAAAGGAAGGTTATGATTTGGTATGGCCTTTGAATAATCCTACAAGTGAGCCAAAACTAAACATCGAGAGATTCATCGTTGAGTCCACTTCTTTATTACAAAAAGTACTGACAAAGACCACTGAATCTAGTTCCTCTTCCGACTCAGATACAGACACAGTTGTGTATCCTGTTTCTCAATTCACACCACTGATGAAACCTGATTTCAGTACTGAAAAACCAGCTATTTCTCGATTACTTTCATTTGCCGATGCGCCAGACGTGAAATGGGTATTCACAGCTGGTTATTTCAATATATACCCGGAATTCAAGAAGAAACTCCTGGGTTCTGTCTCTTCTGGAACCGTGATAACTGCATCTCCATTTGCGAATTCTTTTTACAAATCCAAGGGCATTTCACAGTACTTACCCGATGCATACTTGTATAACGCAAGAACTTTCTTACAAGACGTTGTTGGGCGAGGCAAGCAAGACAATATCAAAGTACTTGAATGGCAGAATGGGGTTGTCAATACGCCACAAGGCTGGACTTATCACGCTAAGGGGATCTGGATCAATGTAGCAAATGAAGAAACACCTTCGATAACCGTTATTGGATCTTCCAATTACACCAGACGCGCGTACTCTTTGGATCTAGAGACTAATGCTGTGGTCATTACAAAAGACGAATCACTAAAGAAAAGAATGGCTCTTGAAGTCGACAACTTAGAACACCCGCATACAACTCAATTGCAATTAAAAGATTTCGAAAATGATAATCGTAAAATAAACAAATTGGTCATTTTAGCTTCAAAATTGCTCGGTGGAGCGCTTTGAAAAATTAAAAAAATTGAAATTAAAAAAGCTCTAGTATAACATGTATATATTATTTCATTCATACAAAATAGATAGATTAATCCCGTAATGACGGCATTGGAGGAAGGTAAGTCTCATGAGAGAGAAATTACGTTTCGGTTCTTGCTTGCGTTACTAACAACTTATAGAATCTGCTATACGGCAAAGGAGAAAGGTACAGGATGGTGATTTCGATTCGTACTTGGAAATAAGGCGGAAACTTGTCGAATACGTGAGTTCACACGGTAAGGCAGATATAGACGTTGGTGATTTAGAGACTAAGCTAGAGAGAGCTCAGTTACGACTAGGTGTGAATATCAGTCTTGAGAAGTCGAAATTTCGTGCGTTGTCGAATGATGCCGATACTAGAGATAGTTTAATATCAACAAACGAAGATGAACTTATAAGTGACTTAGAAAGGGAAAACGCCATTGTCTCTAAGAATCTCGACAAAGTGGTAGCCTTACTAGAGAGTAGATTGGCTGTTAATTCACTGATCTTTGAATTCATCACCAATGTCAAGAAAGTGGAATTATCCAAGACCGATTTGTCCAAATTGTTCTCAAACGCAGACCTTGATCCCATTTTGAAATCCGGAGTGCCAGTGAATAATAATAATGATGACGACGTCGATGACAGGTACTCTTTCCCAGATGTGGGCAAATTGCAAACGAGTTGTCAAGAACTATCCAGTGCGATTGAATTGAAATTGCAAGAGTGTGAAGAACTTAAATTGCAAATAACGAAGAATAAACAACACTGGAATACCATAGCTTCGAAATTACAAAATTTATACAATGGATTGGTTATTGATTGATATGAATGAAAATAAAATTTATGTACAAGTATATTTTTAATTATTCAAATTTGTTCATCACTTTCTTGTTCTTCTTCTTGAATAGATGAGTTTAATCTATCATCAATGAAGCTCTGGACAACGGCTACTTCTTTTGATGGTGGGATGGTGATTTCACTCAGTCTGTATTCGTCAATCTTGGCCACTGCATTCAGAAGGCCTTCTTTAGTGGCACTCTCTTCGAAAACTGTATAGATTTCAGCGATATCTCTTAACTCGTCCAAATCTGGTCTATCGATTTGTTCTTTAAATTTTTCAAATTTCAACAGCCCAATGAATTTAACACCTTCAACAAATGGAACGTCAACTTTCACCGTCTCATCAAGGACATCGGGGATTCCAAAAATCGAGTACTGTAATCTCTCTAATTTATCAAACCATTCATCGGTCTCTACGTTCTCATCTTGCAAGTATTGTTGCTTGAATTCATTCAGGTAAATTTCACCTTCTTTCTTGAATTCGATTTGGGAGTTTTTGTGCGCTTGACTTCTCTCAGTGAGAACCTGCTTGATACTCACCATTGTACGCTTGATCTCATCGCTTAAGTTGTTTGTCGATTGGGACTCTGTCATGTTCTTCAATGAATAAATATGACTTTCTCTAATCAAGATATTTCTCTCTCTGAGACACGCATACCACAGACTATGTAAGTCATCGAAGCTCTTCCTTCTCAGCTCAGGCACACTCCAGGCACGCCCCGTGAAACTCACTTCCTCGGGGGACCTAATGAACTTGCCATCATGGAAAAATTGCCACAGAGGATGGTCATCACTGAGTTCCAAATTGTTGATCGTGGGCAAGATGGGTGGTCTCAGCTTCACGTCACTCGACAGCCTGTACTTCGTCGCCGCCCTCGTCCTCGCCAGCGCGGCCCCGCTCGTGTGCAACCTTCTAACCGCCTGCATCTGCTCTGTCTAATCTCGCCTTGCGTTGCGTTGCCTTGCGTTGCCTAGCCACTGTCTCTGTGATCACCACTTTCTTCCAACAAGATCTTCCATTTTCCAGAAATAAATGCTGGAAAAAAAAAGCTCTCAAGAGGAAAAAAAAAATCATCATCTAAAAACCGTTTATGTAATCAATAAAGTCTCAAATATCTAGCAATATTTGACTTATTCAGCTAGATTTCTATTAATTTTGTATAGATTCACAGTCAATTATGTGGATACCGATGTTTATGCAGCGAAGAGCGATACATGTGAGTCTTGGTGTGCTGCAAGAGGCCAGGACGAGGATCAAGGTGCCCAAGGCAAACAAGATGCCTGCCAGACCCAAGCTTCCAGAGTCTGATATTTCGGAGAAATTCATCAAGGGTGGAACCGGTAAAGGTGGTCAGAAAATCAACAAGACCAACTCCAAAGTGCAACTGACGCATATCCCGACCGGTATAGTAGTCACGTCTCAGGCCACGAGGTCCAGAGAGCAGAATCGCGGTATAGCAAGGGAAATCCTGGCGCTCAAGATCGAACAATTGGAGAAAGGTGATCAAAGCAGAGCTAATATAGTGATTGAACGCAAAAAATTACTCAAACAACGTGCCAAACGCAAGACTAAGGCAAAATACAGGAAACTGGACGAAGCAAAGAGCAAGAGCGATAACGAGAGCGATAACGAGAATGACGAAGTGGAAAACGACTTGGAAAACGACTTGGAAGATGACACTGTCGTGATAAAGATAGATTGATATTGTACATAATTAAATAAATTAAAATTATTATTTAGGTCCTTCACGACGCAAGACTTGTGAATATTGGTATGCGAAACTTTCAGGGCCGTGATAATCTAGTAAAATGGCATGAAGTTTATCATCTTTTTGAGCAAGCCAATTAAGTGCTTTATTACTCCAAATACCTTTACCAATAGCTAAAAGTTCTTTCCCATTTGTAATAACGTAATTCTCAATACATTGACCAATAAGTTCCTTTTTAGCACAACATCTATTGACTAAGAAAATAAGATAATATTCTTGAATCCCTAAAGGTATTAAATTTTCAATAAATGCTTTTGTTTCTTCAATTTCTTCAATTTCAATTAATTTATGCAAATTATTCAAAAATTCATTCTTTTTAGGTATTATTTTATCAAGTTTTATTGGTGGACCATTTTTCTTTGCTGCACTTCTAAATACAGCTTCTGGGAAAGTAGTAGTTGGCTCATCTTGGAATTCATTATTATCATCATGATGATCTTGAGGAGCTAAAAGTGAAGTGTCGAATGCTAATTGAGATTCTGGAACTGGAACATCAACAATGGGTTGCACAGAAGAATCAATAGACACTACAACTTTGCGTTTCTTAGAATTAGGACGTGATGGGCGATCATCCTTATGGGTGTTTGTATCAATATCTATCTTTGCATTCGAATCATCTTGGGGAATTAATTGTTCATTAATAATACCACCAACAGCACCGGAATTATTGGTTACATCTTGAGCGGCAGCTGCTGCCGCCACGGCTATTTGATCCACTTGTAATCTAGAATCGTCATCATAAAGATTATAGAACGCGTCATCTGTATCGTTGACCGTGGTGCTGGTATCTATATTAGGGTTCTCTTCTCCAGGTATACTATCTAATTCTTTATCCAGTAATTCATCATCTTCTGGTATACCAGGGAAATAAATTCTTTGACCTTCTGTTCTCTTTATATGTAATCTTGCCTTTAGCCAATCTTTATTCGCTAGATTTGCAGGTAATGGAGTCTTATTATTCTTATGGGTCAAGATATAATATTTCAAATAAGTTTTTATTCCGAAAAACATTAAGAAATTCTTATATCTTTGTCTCCAAGATTCTGAAGTATGAGAAGGATGAGTTTGTGAATATTTATCGAAATAACCAGTAGGAAACGCAATATGTTCGAATCCTTGAGAATCCAATTTCAATTCCAATGTCTTGTATATCGTTCTACAAGCTTCGAAATCTTCATAAGATGTAAATGGAGTTGTTTTCTTTTTAATTTCAAAATCTTTGATATAATTTCCATTTTCATCTGTCAATAATTTATGTTTATCATCTGCTTTGTAAAAAAATCTTATATTATAACGTAAAGTTCTAATTCTTTCCCTCAATGATGCAGGGGTCCTATTTCTACTTTTGAAATAATCCAGCTTTGAAATATCTTTATATATCTGATGTCCTTTGAAACCCATCCATGGTCTCTTTCTGATCTCTTCCAGTAACACCTCGTCTTCGTCTTCTGTGAAATACCTCATCGAGTGCTGTGGGGGGTCACCACCGTGGCTCCCACTGCCACTGCCACTGCCATTACCATGGGTATTATTATGCGATAATCTTATTACATCTTCTTCTTCTTGTCCCGTGCCCGGTATGAGATACGGTAAGAATTCCAATTGTAATTGCTTCTTTGTAGAGTCTTCGATGTACTTGTAATTGAAGACTTTGTACTTTCTGAACACCTGCGGAACTGTATCTGGAGCCCCCAAGAATATCACGCTCAAATTGGTGAAATCATCATTGACAACTTGTCCGCCTCCTGACTCGATTAATCGCACAAGATCTTCATTGCTATTAAGAGGTGGCAAAAGCACAAATTTGTAGGGCTTTTCATCCACATCCAAGAACAGTCTCGACCCTCCACTCATACTTTCTCTGTGATCTTGTTGCACTTACTTCGGGATCAAGATCAAGATCAAAACTCTAGGGTTCAGAATTCAAATTCTATTTGTTTTGACTTTCAAATATTTATTTACCTTGTCAGGAATTGTGTGGAGAGCGTTACCCGGCGGTGGCCTGGGTTCCATTTCATTTCACACTACTTCTGCCAGCTATTTATTCAAGAGACATCTATAGAGACATCGTAACGTGTCAGCCATTGATTAGGGACTGTTATTGCATTGCAACTCCAAGGAGAGCTCCTAGAGAGCTCCTTGGAGTTGCAAAGAGCGGGAAATGTAGTATATAGTTATAAAATCTATAGGACTCTCGAGTCCGAGGTGTACCTGACAATAGAGCCACTGCCGCCGATTTCCACGGTCTTTTCGAACCACGCGAGCAGGAATCCGCCCTGTTTCTGGCCGTCTCTGAGACGGAACGCTCCGTATATGAGCTTGACCAAAGTGTCTATTTCGTCCTGGTCCAGGGATTTCACGATGGATGGTATGCTCGACTGCGGAGCCGAGCTGAACACCTCAATTACCGATCCTAGAAATGCGTCTTTGTCGCTCTGTGGAGAACCATAAGGTGGTGACGCCACCGCCTGCTTCACGGCGTCCTCCCATGCGCCCTTGGAGGCCAATCCTCTGATCTGCTGGACCAGCGCTGGCACGTCTTGTAATGGGTAATCGTCCTGATCGGGCTCATACTGGTGCTCCGGATCGTACTGATCAATATCGATTCTTCTCCAATCGTCCTCGGACATGACTTATGAAAACAACAACAACAACAGCAAGCTCAATGTGCGATTCGATGTACTGGACTCAATTCACCCGCTGAATCGATCAATTGAACCTACGTGGAGCGAGACTTGTCTCTATATACAACAAGTCTAGAAACCTCAGCCATACGAGAGCCCTCAAATCTCAATCTGTAATTTCTACTGAGAACTGCGGTCAGTTTTTGTTTTTCCCGCGCGGCGATCGGCCCGCCGATAGGCGCGGCTATCGACTACTACTTTGTCTGTGCTATCGACGCGTCGTTTCTGTGATGAATATCGACCCGCCGATAGTCCCCGGAGAGATCTCGTTCTCCAGGATGATTAATAAAGCGCCCAGGGGCAGTGGAGGTATCAGATAGTGTTAATTGGCGTGTCTCTTGCCGTGGGGGTTGCCGGGTGAATTGGAACCATTGTCTGAGTCTATAGAGCAGCATGAGCGCGTACAAGTTGAGTTCTGGCTCCGGGCCTGCAGGCAGGGCCGAGTTCACGGCACGTCGGCTGGTGGAGTTTCATAGGGTTAAATTCTACAAGATCCCACCACCAGAGGTCACGGTTTCCGAAGAGAAGGATTCGAATTCCCATGACAAAGTGGTGGTGAAGCGGCTAAGGTTCGGGCCGCCACAAGCATGGGAAGACCTCGACAAGAATTTCATCCTGGAGGGCAGCTGCCAATTGTGGGAGTTGCAATCGCCGGTGGATAATTCAATAGAGCTAGAACTTCGCTTGTTCACTAAACATAAAGAGCAGTGGGGGGTGGCCGTATTTGAGCAGGTCAGAAACGAGGAAACAGAGACAGATTACAAGATCAAAATATATAAACAACGAAACGAGATTACCACTATACATAGACTCATTCCACAGCATTATTTTGTCGTTTTAAAATACCACGATGATAAGAAAGATCAAGATATTAGAATTGGTATTGGGATGGTTTTGAATGCATTCTTTGATGATTTGAAACTCAATTCCCAATTGAACGATTTCATAGAGAAAAAACAGAATTCAAACTTGGATGATTTCGATATAGATGAAGAAGTGGATACTTTAGAAGTCAACCACGGCGGGGAATACGATGATTCTGAATTACAAGAGAAATTCGACATCGATGACGAATACGGTGATTTCATAGGGGGTGACTGAGAGTGACTACCACCGTAATTAATGAAAAACTAATCAATCAATAAACGAACCGGCGCCGGTGGAGATGGCGCCCGCAGTTCCATATCTTTAATACCCTAGGGCACACACACACACTCCTCATCACCTGATGGGTGAGTGAAATATTCCACTGGAGATTGCCTTTGAAGGTCTTGCATCTGCAAGACAGAGTCAATGCTCGTAACTGAAATACAACGCACACTGAACATGGGGTCTACCCCTATACGTACTTCATATCCCCCATTTAATAAACTTAAACGCTCTATACAATGGAAATCGTCACTCTAAAAGTCTAATAAATTGACAAAAAAAGTCATATCATACGAGTCGTATTACGTAATCTCACGCTATTTTGTTGAAGTAGGATATTTTATTCAAAGATTAATATGGGGATTGTTAATTGGATAAACCGAAAATACCCAGTTTACTTGGTGTTCCAGTGTGCTGAGAGACGAATGCACATGTGGAGGTGCATAAGGAGGTACTCTATCAAGGCTACTGACGCTCTTCCGAGGGCTGAGGTAGACTTGGCCCACTACTTGGACAAATACGATCTCTACCATAAGACTTGTTCTCAGAGAAAAGTTCCATTCACATTGGGGAAAGACTATGGAGACCTTTATGGAGAACTGGTTTCGGCGAAGCAAGACATCATATCTTTCAAGAGACGTTCCAGAGACCTTCAGAAACAAATCAAGCAAGACAAGAGTGTTCTGCCTGTCTTGCAGACTCTGAAAGTGGAATTAAACTCAAGACAGGAAAAGATTGATCGGCTTACAGAGACCCTAACTCTTCGAGTTCTTGAGCTACCCAATACGATAGCCCCTGATGTTGAACAGCAGCAGCAACTCGTTGAAACGCTCAATGAGCACAACCAAGGCATTGACGGCACAGATCATTTGGATGTCTTGCAAAAATTGGGTTTAATAGACGTCAAGACAGCTACGAGGGTTAGTGGTAGAGGTTGGTATTATTTTCTTGGAGACCTTGCTCTTTTAGAGCAAGCATTGATCCAATTCGTATTGAACCATGCTGTAAGTCATGGCTTTCAAGTGGTGACCCCACCCTCCATCATCAAATCTGAATTGATAGCTGCATGTGGGTTTAAACCAAGAGACCAATTCAATGAAAGACAAGTTTATGAACTATCACAAGAATCACCTCCATTGTCCCTCACGGGGACAGCAGAGATCCCATTGGCTGCTTTGTACAGTAACACCACCATCGAGAAGAAATTACCCATAAATCTCGTTGGTGTTTCCAGAGCATATCGAGCAGAAGCCGGAGCAAGAGGTAGAGACACAAGAGGAATTTACAGGGTTCATGAGTTCACGAAGATTGAATTGTTTAGTTTCACTGAAAATAACCTTGAGAAATCAAATGAACAATTTGATAAAATTGTGAATTTTCAAAAATCTATCGTCAATCTCTTAGGATTAAAAGCACGTGTTTTAAACATGCCATTTGATGATCTTGGTGCTCCTGCTTATAAGAAAATAGATATTGAAGCTTATATGCCTGGTAGAGACGACAAATGGGGTGAAATCTCATCAACTTCGAATTGTTTGGACTATCAAGCAAGACGATTGGGTGCTAAATATAAAGACCCAGTAACGAAAAAGACTAATTTTGTACATACTTTAAATGGTACAGCTTGTGCCATTCCTAGAATCATCATTGCCATCGTGGAAAACAATTATGATCCCACCACGCAACAAATCAAATTACCACAAGTACTACGTCCTTACTTGAACAACAGGGAAACTATAGGTGCTAATAATTGATTTACATACATATATATATATATATAATCACTAATTCAAAGAGGTTAGTAATTTTTGCTCATCGGAATCGTTGAAGAATAAAAGTGTTTTGATCACTGGTAATAACATTGGTCTTTGATCTTTATGCTGTAGATAACCAAGTAAGACGTTCTTGATGTAAACTAATTTCTGTCTCTCTTCTTCTT
This sequence comes from Wenyingozyma succiphila, assembly GCA_001599255.1. Lineage (NCBI taxonomy): Eukaryota > Fungi > Ascomycota > Pichiomycetes > Pichiales > Pichiaceae > Wenyingozyma > Wenyingozyma succiphila. Next base: position 78,246 of record BCGL01000007.1, on the reverse strand, counting down.
CATCGGGCAAACTGATAGTGCTACTCGCACGTCTATGACGCCCACTTGCATTATTATCACCTACTTGCTCACCATTATGCTGTTGCTGCTGAGGCTGTTGTTGGAGCTGTTGCCCAACAAGTGATGCTTTTCGGCTTGTAGCAGGTGAAGAGTTCTGAGACCCCTGTCCAAGTCCATCCTTAACAGACTTGAGCTGCTGGTACAATAATTTATACTTCTTGTTAAGTCTTATAACTTTTTGTAATGATTCTTCATTCGATTTCTTCAGTCCTGTATTCACATTCTCAAGCTCTCTGATCTTGTGTTCTGTTTCATTCAGTGATTGACGCAAACTCTCTACCAAATTGTCATTGGCTATCGCTTTAGAAGAATAATTAGGCTGACTCTCTTCTCTTTGAAGCAATTGTGCTACAGGAGGTGAATTATGCCTATCTTCACTAAGATTTTGCAACAATTCTTTCTTTTCAACTTGCAATGCTTCAAATTGGTTTTGTAATTCATCGTATCTGAGACGAAATTCATCCAATTCTTTTTGCTTCCTCTTCAATACAAGTGTAAGTTCACTCTCATGTGAATCTCTCTCTTCCTCAACACGTTTCAATTTCGATTCAATTTCCTTCAATCTCTCGGTCCATCTCTCTTCATTCTCACTCAATAATCTTCTAATCTTCCCAGTTTCTCCAGTTCTTTCTTGAAGCATGGAACGAGACTCACTAAGTTCTTCTTCTAAGACCTCTATACGACTTTCATATTCTTTGGCCTTCATCACTAGTTCATCATACTTTCTTTTGAACAAATCACTTTCTGCATTCGAACTAGAAGTATGCTGTTTTTCTTCATTATAACGATCTTGATACTCTTCAACATTCTTGACCAACCTACTATTCTCAGTGGCAACTTTATTGTACTTGAGCAATAAATCATTATAACGCTGTTTCAATGATTCATTCTTAGATGTCAATTCCTCTTTTAATTCCAAATGACTCTTTGACTCATTTTTGAGCTCACTTAATTCAACTTTTAATTCAATATATTTGTCATTGATTTGATTTTTCTGCTCTTCAAGGAATTTCACCTTATTTTCACTTTCACTTAACAATTTCTCCTTATGCGTCAAACTCGTTCTAATACTTGCAATTTCTAATTTATGGTTCACATCGTTCTTGGATTTCGCATTCAAAGTAGTCACCTCTTCTTGTAATTTTGATAGTTCAATTCTGGAACTCTTCAACTCTTCTTCAGTTTTGGTATTTTGAGCTTTTAACACTTCGATTTCCTTCAGCAACGCGGATTTGCTTCTTTCATATTCAACAAGTGCCGCTGAATTATATGCTCTTGTCTCCTCAAGGTCTCGTTCAAGTTGGTGGGTCTGTTCATTATTGGCCAAACCTTCCTTCAGCGCGTCTTTAGCTTGCACTAATTCGTTTCCTGTATCTCTAAGCATGTCTCGCAGATTCTCAACCTCTTCATTCTTGGACTTCAACTCTTGTCTGACTTCTTGCAATTCCTTGGCAGTTTTCTCATAGTCTTGGGTTTCGGATTCGAGATTCGCAAACTTCTGTTGTAATTCTTGATATTTTGAATCAATACTTTCTAACTCTTTATACTTTGCTTCTAATGTCTCATAATTGTGCTTGAGTTCAATAAAATTTCCACGGCTGAATTCTGCTGCTCCAGCTTCAGTGGCAGTGGCAGTTGTAGTGGAAGAGTCTGTTGCTTCTTCACTCTTAGAGGCATCTTCAGGTACGGCTGCCTGTTGAGCACTTGGACTCTTCTGTGCTTGATTTTGGTTCTTTTTATTTTTGTTCTTCTTCTTTCCTTTCCCATTGGCAGTGGCCTGAGGACTTGGAGTGGCTACTATTGCACTTTTTTCTGTTTCAGTTTTAGTCAATGCCTCGATTTCGTCTTTCAAAGCCTTTGAAACTTTTGCATTAGCAGCAATTGTATCCTTGAGCTCCTTGTCTAACTTTTCGATTTTCGAATCTTTCTCTAGGTTGGCTTGTTTCAAAGCTGCAATTTCGGAGTCGCTCTTCTGTGACAGGGTCTCTATGTCAGTGTCATACTTGGACTCTCTGTCTTTCAATTTAATCTCTAATTGTTCTTTCTCCGTCTGCAATGCTTGCACTTGTTCTTTCAAATCTGACAAGTCACTGGAACTCTGATTTTTTAATTTCTCTTCCAATTCTTTGTTGAGGGAAGTTAAGGAATCAACTTTTTTCTCTAATTCATGCTTAGAGTCCTTGAGCTGTTGTATTTGTGTGTTCAATTCCTTTTGTTGCTCCAGAGACAAATTCTCTTTTGATTCCACAACTTTTTGTTCCAATTCCGTGATTTTCTTCTGCAAGTCCGATTTTTCTTCGCTTAATTTCTTCTCTGCAGCACTCAGCCGTCTCAATTCAGTATTCTGGAGATCGCTCTTCGATGCAATGTTCTTGAGGTATTGCAAAAAGCCTGGACCATCGGCAATGCTTGCCAAAGGGGTGTTCTCCTCCAAAATCCGCTCAAAATTGTCAATCACTATGGTCTTTCTCTTTTCATCTTTATATGCCTGCAATAAAACTGGGTATTTATCCTCGTATTTGATAAATTTCTTGAGCCTTGTGCGTATTTCCAGTGGTAAATCATTAAAGCTGATATTTGTATTCGGCACAAGCTGATCCTTTGGGATCGTCAATGAGGCTGATGAAGTATTAGGAGAGTTAGTTGTCTCTCGTGGGCTGACCGTGCCTTCAATCGATCCCGCCCCACTCGGCTCTGCATCGTCCTCCGGCTGAGTCAGAGTGTCCGGATCAGGCGTTTCCGTCTTCAATACTCTTTCAGCAGCCACTGGATCAAGAACAGGAGGGCCACTTGGCGAGCCATTATTGGTCTTCCTCACATTACTGACTTCATCATTGATCCGAGAAATCTCCTCCGACAAATTCTTGCCTATCTGCGAGATCCTCGAAAACATCGCGTCGAAGGCAAGGAACTCAATGCTGTTCTGTGCACCTGAAATCTAGTCGTCAAACCAATTATACCTACTTCACTTTACCTTGTTAACCACCGCTGTCTGGGGAATATGAAGGACTTCAACGCCATTTTAGTGGTGTACGGGCTTTTGATGTAGAAAATCACAGAAATGGCTCGGGATTTATTTAAGTGTGCACGGGTGTATATGGCAGGAATTATGGATTATGCTATGTATTTAGAATTTACAAAAACTAGATTGATGCCAGGGTTGTTATTCTAGCGCCCATATTCTGCATAGTGTCTTGAGGCAGAAGATAAGACCAACGGGATGCTTTTCACGGCTCAAGTAGATAATGCACCCGACTACCCCCACTAAATGAAGCTGGCCTCAGGATGGTAGTACACTGGAGATCTCCAATATGGGCGGTTTATGTCTTTCCAAACAGAGTTTTGGGTATCATCATTAACTTTTAAGGTGGTAGAAGGTGGTTCAATCTCGGTGTACTGAACTTGTAGCCCGTAATTTGCAAGATCTATCTCTACCACTCTCTTGTAGACTTCGTAGACTACCAATCTATCAGCACCCAATCCATTGAAAAATGAAAAAGTACCAGTTGGCTTTAAAAGACCAACCACGAGATCAAACAATTCCAGCATATCCTCATAGTACTCACTGTAAGTATCATAGTATATTCCATCGAAAAATACACCTCCTTGACTTAGCAATTCAGATACTCTGTCTTGCCATTTGCCCTCTAAAATGATAACATTTGGCTTTTCATACCATCCATCATCTCTCAACTTCTTTAAAACGTCGGGATGTGCCTCACAAATGTAATGCTTCGTAGGATTTTTTTCCTGAATCAAGGTATCTATTATACCCATTCCAAACCCAATGTTCAAAACTACAACATCCTCTGGGTCTTCTATACTTCTAAACAAAGAGTCGCGACCTGCCTTCATCAATTGATCTTCCCATTGCATCATTACTCCATCTTTCCTTCCTTCCGTCACCAAAGAGTCATCTTTATAAGTTAATTTACTCTTGAGATAAGTTTCTGTGTCATTAGAAGGGTTCAGTGTTGTCTCAATACCCTTCTCTTGTGGTTCCTGTTTGGTCTCTTCCTCCACTAACTGAACTTCTTCATCCTCAACCAATTGTGGAATTTCATCATCATCATCTCCCTCTATGAACTCGATATTGGACTCCTCAACTTTCCGCAACAGTAGCTCGGCCCTCACGCCTGCATCCACGATTGCGTCCCAGAATTTTGATCCTTGTAAACCTCTCTCTTCCAAAATACATCCAGGTGTTTTATTCTTATCATCAGTCAATGACCATCCTGCACCTCTGAGGAAAAGAGCTTCAATAAACCTCAGAATAACTGCCTCCTCTTCATGGCTTACATCCTTCGGTATGCTGCGAGCTAGTAAGTGCAGTGGAGTTGTAGTGGTTTGTAAAGCTTGGGCATCATCTTCGATATTATGCTCATAATTGTATGCTTCTTCTAATGTATAAGTAGCCGGTATTCCTGCCTTTAAATATTCTTTCAACGGAACCACATATGCCTCGTCGGTGATTGGTCGCTGCTTCAAATAGCAGAGTTCGTGAAGTTCTGACATAATGCGATAGCTAGACTGACTCCAATATCAAATGATCTATGATCTTGGTTCTGATAGTCAGGAAAAAAAATATTTCACTTCACCCGCATAAAGATTAAGCTGATAGTAGATGGCTCCAGATTATGTAAGAAAGGCACTACTATAATACGAAAACAGTGCTAATTTTCGAAGTTTCAGACTGCTCTTAACTATGAATTTGGTGCACGGATGGTGTATATTTCGTGAATAGTGATTTCTACTTATGTAATCATGTTCGATTTTTGTCGACCACTCACGTGTTCCACTCTTAACTATGTAACTGGTGTAAAGAAGTGCTACAAAACGATGAATAGTGATTTTTTCTTAGGGCCCACCCGCGACACGCGCGACATTTTCTGATGTGGTAACCTGCCAAAATTTTGCAATAGTTCCCCTTCCCTGAACCCAAGGGAGGGGTGTAGCCAGTTTTGGAGTGTAGACTTACGTAACGGCAGTGGCAGTAGGGGTTACACCCAGATTTATGAAAGCAAATAAATTGACGTCCATAAAACAGTGACTGCTACCTACCACGTTCATTTCAACTAGTCTCCGCCACCGGTGTGGGTGGAGAGATTCAACTCTCCAAGAATCGAATCTCTCCAAAGAAGAGGCTGGTTGCAACAAGAGACAAGGCCAAGTTCGTACCCGCATGCTAACAAGGTGTTGCTCAGTTGCTACTGCAGAAGAAAAGTTAGTAACATGGCCAATAGCTCACCTGGGGACAAACAAGCAAGCTATTCCCATCCCTAATGTTGCTGCAAAAGAGTTAGTATGGTAGTTAGTAACCTAGCAAAAAGCTCACTTAGGGACGAATAAGCAAGCTCTTTCTAGTAATTATTCCTGCAAGTGAGTTAGTATGACAGTTAGTATGTTGGACAGAAGCTCGCTTGGTGGCATACAAGTAAACTCCTTCCGTTCTTATTATTCCTGTAAGTAAGTTAGTATGGTAGTTAGTAGCATGGCGAAAAACTTACTTGGGGACAAACAAGCAAGCTCTTCCCATTAATTATTCCTGCAAGTAAGTTAGTATGATAGTTAGTAACATGGCCAATAGCTCAGTTGGGGACGAACAAGTAAGCTATTCCCATCCCTAATGTTGCTGCAAAAGAGTTAGTATGGTAGTTAGTAACCTAGCAAAAAGCTCACTTAGGGACGAATAAGTAAGCTCTTTCTAGTAGTTATTCCTGCTAGTAAGTTAGTATGGTAGTTAGTAACATGGCAAAAAGCTAACTTGGGGACGCTCAAGCTAGCTTATTCCATAGATATTTTGAGAGCGTTAAGATCAACACCAGGTGTTTGTTTACAATATTACAACATTTTTAAATCACTACAATTTTAGTTTTGTACCTTTCTACAGCTTTTGTGAATATTTTGATTTCAAAACAATCAAAGTGCAACTTTATTTCCAATTTAGGCAATACATAAACACAAATAATGATCCAAAAACTTTATTTATCTGGCACCAAAAATGTAAAATAGCGCATGCGGTAGAACACGAAGTGTCCAAAAGAATTTCCAATTTAGGGAATTGGAAAACAAAGAATGTAAAATGGAAATGTCCAACAGCGGAAACTCAGAGCGATATAATCGCCGGTAAGCGCCATCTTTTTGACAAGTCTGATTTCCTATTTTGGATTATCTGGGTCACGCAAACAGACAACATTGGCGAAACTCTGACTCAAGGTCTAGATTTTCTCAACCGCCGGCGCTAGATTTTTTTGTTTACCTTTTTGTTTACCTGTCCCCGCGTATTGGAGATTGAGAGATGGGTACAAATTTATCGTGTGTCGGACCATAGTAGAATGGTTTGGCTAATGGTAGTGGTTCGAAACCCAGGCATTGCAACCGATCGACTACAACAATGACATTTGTGGTTCTTGAGGCGGTAAATAAACAACAATAAGATTGTTGTGGTCTACATTTTACATCGATTTAAATGGTGAACATCTCCTGAGATTAGCCGAATTTACCTTCCTTCAGAGTTAGTTATCTACTATTTATAGATTAATGAGTCATTATGTAGTCCACTTTGTAAATACAGCTCATTGAAGTAAGAACAGTTTTTATTAAAATTGTCTGTGTTGTGATAAGGATGAAGTAGCAAAATTAAAAATCTCGTTGTTCGAGGAATGCACTTTAACGTGAAACAAATCAGTTAAACCACATTCAGAAAACTCCTTGCTTTGCTTTACGTTATTACTCAGTTTACTCTCTATTTGCTGGACTTCCTACGAAAGTGCTTAGCAAAGAGTATTACTTCTTGAGATCTCACCTTAACTATGATTATTGGTGCAAGGATGTGGCACAATTCCTGAATTGTGATTTTTATTAACTTGAGGTTTTACTACGAAAGTGGTGTAAAGATGTACACCGAAACGACGAATAGTGATTTCAGCTTAGATAATCAAAATCAATTCTCGTCTACAGGTCACGTGGTCAATTTTTAACTATGTAGCTGGTGTAAAGATGTGCATCGAAACGATGAATAGTGATTTTTTCTTAGGGGCCTCCCGCGACACGCGCGACATTTTCTGATGTGATAACCTACCAAAAATTGGCAATAGTTCCCCTTCCCTGAACCCAAGGGAGGGGTGTAGCCAGTTTTGGAGTGTAGACTTACGTAACGGCAGTGGCAGTAGGGGTTACACCCAG
>BCGL01000007.1:0-61959 GCA_001599255.1 Wenyingozyma succiphila | reverse complement strand
CCTATACTGTATGGATCATTAAGATAGTATAGACCAATGAGTGGCCTTCTGTTGGACCCACTGCATTGTATGGATCATTAAGATAATGCAGACCAATGGAACTTTGCTTTTACTAACCTTCAATTCAACTAGGGAAGTCTGGTAAGTTTGGACCTTTACAAAGATACTAACAAGTCTACTAACAAGTCGACCATTGAACCCACTGTGCTGTATGGATCATTAAGATAGCACAGACCAATGGAAGACTATATTATTGGACCCTCTCGCCTGTATGGATCATTAAGACAGGCCAGACCAATAATAAATATAGGGTTATTTCTCAATGCCTGTTCCATTGGGTGTTCTAGCATTATTAGGGTTGTCATAGGAGAGCTTGCAAGCCTTGTTCTGCCTTGTTTTGCCTCGTTCTGCCTTGTTTTCTTGTTTCCTAAAGCGCTCTCCAGAGGAATCGAACCCACGAGACCCCCAAAGGCAAGTTCTCCACGTGACTCCCTAGTAAAATCAGTCTAGACCCCTGGAAATAAGGCTGTGCCCCTCCCTTGGGCTTAGGGAAGGGGAACTACGCCAAAATTTTGGAGCAAAAACACGTGACATTCACGTGAAATACGCGTGATATTCGCGTGATATTTGGTGGACTTCCTACAAAATCGCTTAGCAAAGAGTGTTGCTTCTGAGATCTCGCAAAATTCTTAACTATGATTACTGGTGCAAGGATGTGAACTACTTTATGAATTGTGATTATTATCAACTCGATGTTTCGCTACATAGTGGTGTACAGATGTGCAATGAATCGACGAATACTGATTTTTACTTACATAATCGATGCATTCCGGTGTAAAGATGTGCTTTGAAACGATGAATAGTGATTTCAGCTTAGATAATCAAAATCAATTCTCGTCTACAGGTCACGTGGTCAATTTTTAACTATGTAGCTGGTGTAAAGATGTGCACCGAAACGATGAATAGTGATTTTTTCTTAGGGGCCTCTCGCGACACGCGCGACATTTTCTGATGTGGTAACCTACCAAAAATTGGCAATAGTTCCCCTTCCCTGAACCCAAGGGAGGGGTGTAGCCAGTTTTGGAGTGTAGACTTACGTAACGGCCATGGCAGTAGGGGTTACACCCAGATTTATGAATGCAAATAAATTCACATCCATAAAACAGTGACTGCTACCTACCACGTTCATTTCGACTAGTCTCCGCCACCGGTGTTGGTGGAGAGATTCAACTCTCCAAGAATCGAATCTCTCCAAAGAAGAGGCTGGTCGCAACAAGAGACAAGACCAAGTTCGTACCCGCACGCTAACAAGGTGTTGCTCAGTTGCTACTGCAGAAGAAAAGTTAGTAACATGGCCAATAGCTCACTTGGGGACAAACAAGTAAGCTATTCCCATCCCTAATGTTGCTGCAAAAGAGTTAGTATGATAGTTAGTAACATAGCAAAAAGCTTACTTGGGGACAAACAAGCAAGCTCTTTCTATTAGTGATTCCTGCAATTAAGTTAGTAAACAGTTAGTAACATGGCGAACAGCTCACTTGGGGACAAACAAGAAAGCTATTCCCATCCCTAATGTTGCTGCAAGCAAGTTAGTATGATAGTTAGTAACCTAGCAAAAAGCTTACTTGGGGACAAACAAGCAAGCTCTTTCTAGTAGTCATTCCTGCAAGTAAGTTAGTATGGTAGTTAGTAGCATGGCAAAAAGCTAACTTGGGGGCGCACAAGCTAGCTTATTCCATAGATATTTAGAGAGCGTTAAGATCAACACCAGTTATTTGTTTACAATATTACAAGGATTCTTAAATCACTACAATTTTAGTTTTGTGCCTTGCTATAGCTTTTGTGAATATTTTGATTTCAAAACAATCAAAGTTCAACTTTATTTCCGATTTAGGCAATACATAAACACAAATAATGATCCAAAAACTTTATTTATCTGGCACCAAAAATGTAAAATAGCGCATGAGGTAGAACACAAAGTGTCCAAAAGAATTTCCAATTTAGGGAATTGGAAAACAAAGAATGTAAAGTGGAAATGTCCAACAGCGGAAACTCAGAGCGATATAATCGCCAGTAAGCGCCAGCGTTTGTACGAATCTAATTTCCTATTCAGGATAGCCTGGGTCACGAAAATGGACGCCATTGGCGAAATTCCGTGGTTTCTTTGACCCAGAACCTAGATTTTCTCAACCGCCGGCGCTAGATTTTTTTGTTTACCTTTTTGTCTACCTTTCCCCGCAACTTGGGAATTCAAAACGTCCAACCGGCCATAGTGTTGCGATTTGGGCTGTAATAGGGATTCCAAAAATCGCTTTTCCAAGGAACAACCCAACCCATTCCTTTGGTTCTGAGATGTGGGGTTTGCAGTTTATATATAAATGTAAACCAACAACACCAGAAGTGTTGCGGTGCTATATTTTGCTTAGTTTAAATTCTCACTTAACCCTTCTGAAGATAGGGTTCTTCCAATCGAATTTACGGATTCTCTATTCACTGAACATATTCTACATAAATATAGTTTCCATTGTAGCTGGAGTATCTTGATGATATTGTATTCTAATCCATCATTTCTACTTACTACATCCTGCTGAGAGCCAGGTGCCAGATCTATAGATGGGAGGCTTTTGTATCTGTTATATTTCTTGTAACCTGTAAAATGCCATATTATTTAACTTAGTTACATAAATCAAGATTGGGCGTTGAGGATGGAGTTGAGATTTGTGCGTGTTTTATCTGAGTGGATAATAGACGCCAAATACCTCAATGAAGACTCTTGTAACCCTTTTGCATAGAGGCCATCAAAATCTGTATCTGGAGCTCTACCAGTGACTTGCTTTGACTGCTTACTTGGGAGGTTAGAGCCCTTGTTACGCGATTCGCCAACTAAGAAATCTCCCAAATACGCAAATTGGTCATCACCAATAAGGTCACAATAGCTATTGAGTGATGACTCAGAGAGGAACTGTTTACCATTCATTATGTCAACCAGCAAGTTACCCTCTTTAGTGTCCTTGATATTTTGTAAAGCAGAACACAGACTGGTTTCGCCATCCAAATTTGCACTGGCAGCTATCACATTTGGATGCACATGCTGCTTGATGCTTGCGGTTCTAAATACTGCACTTGGTTCCTCAGTAGGGGTGAAGTATCTTTGCTGGTTGCCACCGTTGATTGTGCGATCATCATCACTACTCTCATCATCAATTGTAATTTCTTGATTTCGCTTTCCTGAATCCTCATTATTAGCATCCAATGCAACGCGGATGGTTCCTTCACGGCTGGTTTGTGTAGCAGTATCAAACCCAGGGATAGCATTCAACAGAGTGGATTCTAAGTTCAATGCACCGAAAAATTCTTCAAAGCCCTCTTGAGGCGTGTAGAATTGCTCATTCAAATCGGATTTTGGTGTTATCGAAATGTCTCTATCAGCAAGCTTATTAAGGGTACCATCTGGGAGATAACTTGCTACTGTATTTGCTCTCGTATGTTGGTTAACAACGTTCCAATTATTTCCACCATCTTCCTCGATATCACCATTTGCGGTTCCAATATCTTTGTAAAGACTGTTCAGTTTTCTATGCACACTAGGAGAATATAAAAGGTCTCGTTTCAAAGGAGGTGCTGAATCATCAACTGACCATATACCTTCCGTTTCTTTCACTCTTGTGACATGCCTGATTGTGCCAATTGTATTGAAGTCAGATTTCTTTTCGGAGGCCTTGATATTGGTGTTAATTGTGGATGCTTCTTTTCTCCATTTAGGTTCTGCAGGTCCATATGCTTGATTTCCTGTATCGATGTAAACGTCTCTCTCATGCTGCGGCTGTGCTCTTTGTTGTGGAGGAGCAGCGTTTTGAACAGTAACCCTTTGAGAGTCAACCAGTGGTACTTGGACAGCTTGTGCAAGTTCCGGTATTTGCTTGTCAAAAGGATTAAGGCTTCGTGTCGGTATCTCAGAACTTTCCTCGGGTATAGATGGAGGATTCTCTGGGAATGATTCATTATCTTGATCTTTTCGACTGCTGATACCTAGACCCAGCAGCACTTGACTTGTTGGAGGAGTTCTTGGCTTTTTATCTCTCGCTGCAGAAAATCCATTATCGCCGGTCTTAACAGCTTGCTCATCTTTATGTTCATCAGATTTAAGAGGAAATGCAAATTGAGAATTGACATAAATACTTCCCGAAGTGTTATTAGTTACATCTTTTGCCTCTTCATCAGGTTGCTGATCGTCTTGATCTACCGTATCCTTTTCATCCGTTTGAGTGGTTTCTGGTTCGATTGTGCTGATTGTCTTACGCTCGGCATTGCTGATGGCAAGAATCTTGGGCTCGGAAACCGGCGACAGTGCTGTATCGATGGGTTGTTTACCACTGAAGAACAAAGAGCTTAGTCTTCTCTTTCTGATCGCCGCTTGCGGCTTTTCGAGTCTATTGGAAGTAGAGAGTTTTGACCGTTTCTTCTTTGTGGTGAACAAGCCAAAACTGAAACAAGAATTGGATTCTTCATCATGTTCTTTGTGAATTTTAGTAGAAGGAACTCTATTCTTTTCGAGCAATCTGAGAGAACCCGACCTGCGATTACTAGAATCTAAAACCGATGTTGCCTGTTGTTGACGTAGCTGCTGTTGACGCGTATGTTCTTGTGCTTCTTGTTCTTTCTTTGTCTTGGCAACTTGATAAATACTTGAGATCTCTTCACGCCTTTGCTTCTCCTTGACACTCAAAATTCCAATGATGTTTTTAACAGTATAGCGATTAGACTCAATCAACTCTTTCGTTATATCTTGGTTTTCATAAGAGGCATACTCTTTTTCAAATTCATAAATGGTTTCGATGAGTGAGGAGTTCAATTCAGAAGCGGCAACGGTGTATTGAATAGATGTGCCCCGTTTAGACAAACCATCGACTTGTATACCGCTCTTGACGCTCTTCAGCGAGACTCCCGAGTACAGATTGTAATTATTCAGCAACTTTGCATCGATGGTCTTGTTAAATAGAACGGAAATGGGGGACTTGATCTCTTCCAATTTGTACGACTCTTCTTCATGCACAGTGTAGTAAGCGGAGAGTCCATTGAATGAAGACTTGAATAAATGGAAAGGTTGAGATTTGTTCAAGATTCTGGCTTTATTAATGGTATCAACGATGTATTCACCAGAATTCTTGAACACGTCAAGAGCGAATGTTGAAATGATTTCTTTGGCAGTGTGTAAAAATTGCAGCTTGACATAAGACTTATCTTGAAAATTATGGTAAGATGCTAACACATCATTGACCTTTGCCCAACTTTTAACTTTCAAAGAGGGAATATTCAGCAATGGAGATTCATTGACCAAAGAATGCATCAACATATCTGCTATACTGACTCTATGGATTTGTTCTTGAGATGAGTACTTTTCAGCATAGTATGAGTCGTCAACAATGTCGAGGTATAAGACATGATCACTGAACACGACAAATACTCCTTCATTTCTCAACGAATTAGACAAAAGGTCTCTGACATCAAAAATGGCAACAACCCTTCTGGTCAACCATCCATATTGCAATTCAGCAGGCCAACCACTTGCTAGTTCAGTAAGAATCTTACCCGTAGGAGTGAAGACTCTGTGATTATAAGGCTGTAAACTTTCCCCTGCAAAGGAAGACATCGTGTTGGTGCAGATTTCGAAATATCTATCAACGATGGGTGTCTCCTCCAGAGACCACTCTTTTGTCTCCTTGAGTCTCTTTATTATCAGTTGAACTTTGGTTAAGTTCAATGCACTGTGAACAATTGAGATTATTGTGGATTTGTCATAAGGGTTGTTACCGCTTGTGAAGAATTCGACTTCATTCTGATAACATTCGTTCAAAAAAGTTTCCAAAGTTTCAGCAAAATGTTTTGTTGCTGCTTCATGACGTACATATGCCTTGTAAAAATATGGGATTGTCGTAGCACATGCTTTCATAATTTCAAAACTTCCATAAGGTTCGGCTAATTTCAGCATGTCCAAGAAAATACAATTGACACGTGTGACTTCATCAATGGTGGGAGGGAATATCGTGTTCAATTTTGCTGTTGTATAATTCTTGACCTTACCTTGTAGAACATCGACACGAAGAGGGACCAAAAACTTCTGTAAGAATGTGACCAAAGACACGGTAAAGTTAGTTTGAACTTTTATTAGTTCTGTACAGACGTTTCTTATCAGTAGGTGGTCTTTCCCCTGCAATGCGACAGGGTCAATATCTTCCAGTGGTGGGTGATATATACGCTCTGTTGGTTCTGGTGAGTATTCAGCCAATGGATCGAACAAATGCTCCAGTTGGTCCCCTAATAAGAAAGCCAATTCATTGTTTTGATCCACCAAGTCCTCTGACTCTTGGCCGTCTTCCGTCGTGCTACTGTAAATGACATCCACAACATGAGACTTTGCCAGTTTCAATGGCTGCGTGTAACCCAATGACAGAAGAAGATTTCCGATATCCTGCGGCACTTGAGTATCTATAAGTTTCATTTGCGAAGCGATTCTACCAGCAATGGTTTCATCCCAATCGAATTGCCTTGACAATTTGGAATTCTGCACCAATACCTCATGAACTGTCTCAGGCATCGATGCATACGTCCTCAATAATGCAACGGCCAGTGCTTTTCTTACTTTGTTCGTTTGCAAGTCCTTGGATAGATTCTCAATGGCTGGATAGTAAACCGACTGCTGGTTCAAAGTCATTGATTCAAATAGTGTTTCACCATGTTGGGATATCACTAAGGTCCCCAGTTTCTTGGTAGATGGATTCTTGAAAACAACCGCTACAATATCGCCGAACAATGCATCATAGCCATGGAAATACACTGCGTCCTTCACTAATGCTTTCCATTTTTCTTCATCTAATTTCTCTTCTTTACCCTTGGTCTCTCTTGTGAATGGGTTTTGGTGACCGAAATACCTACTGCTTGACTTGCGAAGCGCAGAGTCGAACGTAGAAATGCCTATAGCTTCGTCCCTGTCGTCTTTGTAGACATCTACTTTGGTGACTTCCTCCCGCACGGGGTAGCCTAAGTCTGCCTCCAAATGGTATTCCTCAGAATCCTCATCCTGGTCTCCGTAATTGCTGGAGGTGTACCTCGCCTCTGGCATTCTATCGGGTATATCAGTTGACTTCGCTCAGAAGATAGTATACGTGTTCTGTGTGTGTGCTCTCAGACGAATCCAATGCCAGCTGTCTAAGTGTCTTAATACTGTCTAATGTATAGCATAGTAGTTAAATCTTGGGCTCTGCTTTTTTTTCCAGACGTGGTTCAAACAGTGTAAACACGCACCTCGCCCAAAACGGAAATTCACAAACACGATTTTTTTACTTTTCGTGCGTGTCGCTGGTGATTAAGACGCTTTTTTTTATTTGGTTTTCCTACACTGGCTTGTGAATACGTTTACATATGTATCGATGTATTTGTATATCTACTTATGTAGTCTTTTGTTGAGCGAGTTGGAGACTCCGAGAGCGGCCGTGGTGGAGCGTTTCCCGTTCGAGTTCGAATTCGAGTTGGATAGCGACGCGGAACTTGGGTTTTCTTTATTCTGCTGCTGTAGAGCTGTAACCAGGGACCTATTGATGGGTGTTGACTTTGTGTGGTCGATAGCCGAGTTCTTGCGCAAGGAAGGCGAGTGGAAATTTGGGTTGTATCGCTGCTCTGGGCCCAATGCTGTTGGCGAGTTCCCATTGTTGACCTCGTCAGCTAGTCTGGCCGACACCCACATCACCGGGGCAAGAACCTGCGACCCATTTGTCTCTACGGGAGGAGTCTGTTGTGAAGGGCGACCAGCATCGACCGCGGTCGATGCTTGGTTGTGATTGTGATTGTGATTGGCGCTGGCATCAGGTAACGCTTTGTTCCCTTCTTCTTCTTGCTTGATTTGCAGCTCTTGTCCCGATTGCTTGCCCAGTATGAGTTCCATTTCGTAGTCGTCTAGTTGATTGTCGAACTCGGGTTCGGAATCTGGTATAGGGTCATCGCCTTGCTCTTCTGGTAAATCGTCGCTGAACAGCACAGAATCGTCCAGTAAGTCGGCGTCTTGAGCGGGCAACGGCGCTTGGTCGTGATCACGATCGAGGTTGTCCTGTCTTCTTTGATGTTCTTGCTTGGAAGCAATGTGCGTAGCTGCAGCAGCAGCAGAGGTGGATTTTGACGAGCGCGTTGCTGGCCGCTGGGGGTATTGTTGATTGCGGAATGACTGCGGTTGTGGCGGGTGCTGCAACAGGGATTCGGGACCTCTTATCAGGGACTCATTGTCGAAGGCAGTTTTGCTATTTCTTGCCACTTTGGTCACGTGGAATAAAAAGTCCTTGTCGTACAAACAATTACCAAGCGCATTACCGAACTGCCTCAAAGCTCTTTTGGTGGCGTCAGTGGTAGCTTCTTTCTTGCACTTCTCAAAAGCGGTCGCTTTGGACCTACAATTCTCGATATTACCGTACCCTATATCCTCGTGGAAACTGCCGTCTCTCAGTGAAACTCGCACAATTACCGAAAGACCCAGGCTGAATTTGCCTCCCTTCTCATCGATATAGTCCACCTGAACCGTCCTGACCTCTGTGCTCCATCCATTGAACCCGAAGATCTGATTCGCCAGCGATATCGCTTTCCAGCCTTCCAAATAACTCAGCTTGTTGGTACCTGGACCAGGTCGCACACTGACAAACTCAGGTCCCAAATTTCTATCCAATGCGACCCCAATATTGTGTGCCTCTGTCTCGCTGAACGCGCCACTCGGTTGCTGTGCACTTTGCGCCACATGCGGCTTCCTATACGGATGACTCATGATGCTCTGACCTATAGCAAACTGGCCCTGAACCGTGCTTCCAGCCCTCTAAGAACCAAATCAATCACTCAAGTCAACCCAATAAATATACCAATAGATGTTCCCACTGGGGCAAAAAGCTCAAAAGGCCCCGGAAGGCGTGCGCGGGAGAAAAAAAAGACGCGTCAAATTCAAACAAGAAGAGCCCCCAAAACACCCCCAAACACACCCCTGCACCACCTCTTGACAAGAACTACAAATATTGACGAGTCGCAAAACTTGTTTCATTAACAAGACTGCCTTGTTACATGTTGGGTTACAAGACGCCAATTGGGAGCACTTGGAGCACTTGGAGCACTTGAGAGCGATTCGGAGCACCGGGAACTTGCAAGATATGTCTTATACGTCGTCCGCAGCGCGGTACAGCTCTGGGCTCAACGGCAATTACAGACAGACGCCTGCTGGCTTGAGCCAGCAGCAGTTCAGACCTGCTTCTCACCAACCTGACTTACGCACCCACCTCCGTCCCCAGCAACAGCAGCAGCAGCAGCAGCAGCAGCCACAGGCACAGCAACCACCACAGCAGCAGAAAGCGAAGAGCAAAGTGTACAGCTATGCCTCTCTGTTCGACAAGGTCCAGACAAAGAGACTCAAGTATTACGGCAAAGTGTCTGGCCTGCTCAGTGTGGTATTGGCACTCATCTTGACGATATTCGGAAGGGCGAGTCTTCTTGCTCTACCACACAAGGCTGCTCTGATCTGGACTGGTTTCATATTTGTCAGATACGCAAGGGACGTCACGTTGAAAGTGGAATTCAGCGGTTACCAATCCACAGCAGGTTTACTATTAGGTGAAGTGTTTTCTTCAAATTTCTTGACGATTTATGTTTCATATTTGATCTCTTCAGTTTTGTACTACTTGACGATTTATTGGCAATATTCAGACTTCTACTATTATGTGCCTGCTCCAACAAAGACATTGAGATCACCTGCTAATGATCTTTTTGTCTATTATTGGGTGTTTACTTTATTGATTTCTTTGACATATGCTTTAAAGAGAACATTATTACAAGAAAATTATCTGATTATCAAATTCGGAGTGTTTAGAAATGTATTCGAAAGTGTACCACAAGTGAATATTAAGACCATACTTATTGAAGCAGTCACATTCTCAGGATTGGTCACTCTTGTATCTCCAATAATTTATGTTTTCATTAGATCCTTCTTACACAATGTCTTATTATATCCCATTTATTTGCTTTTAAATCTAAGCAAGCAATCCCCCAAGTATCAATTCCCATTTTCTTTGTCAATAATTTTATTTTTCACCAGTTTTTTATTGACATTATCTTGGGAGTTATTAAACAAAATTTATGACATTTACGTTAACATTGGATGTTTAAACATTGATAAACCTTTAAGTTATTTTTCCGAATCACCAATTGTTACACTTTTAACAGGCTTGAGAGATTATCAACATCCATTTGTTAGACTCACAGCTTTCCAAGAATTGGCTTATCTTGCCTCTTCAAAAGATCCTAAACATAGACAAGTCTTTTACCAGGACAATAATAATGGTACCCCTATTTGGCCACAAATATTAGAAGAAAGTGCCCATGTAATTAATTCTGCTGCTAGATCGATTGCATCGGATTTGCCACATGAAAATGGACCAAAGAAAAAACAATCTGAAAGATATGAAGTGGGTAATACTTCAATCTTTGGAAGCTCAGGTTCTGATCAATTACAAGACGTTGTTGATGATCCACTACAAAGAAATTTGAAACATTACACAAAATCACAAGGTATACGTGATGATCTATTTTTGATCAATGAGACTAATACTGTAAAACCAAATAACAAATCCAAAGTTCGTGAACAATTACTTCGAGAAGGATCATCTAATAACAATGAAAATTTAAGCCCTTTCAATCTTTTGTTTCAAAAAGTGATAGGTGTATCTGGATCCACTTCATTTTTGAAATTTTTGAAAGATGACAACAATACGAATTGGAAAAATGTTGAAGAATTATTACATTCTTTATTAGGACCTCAGATATTTGAGACAAAAGTTGGCCTATTGTTCAAGAGTGATTCTCAAAGAAGTGCACAAAAGAGACTTAGAAATGCCACTAATGTTGGAAATGCAGTTATTTCATTATCAGAATTATTAATTCATGCACAAACTGAGGATGCTAAGGATATCGTCAAACCTTCATTACCAGAGGTTTTAACATTACTTACTAGACTTTACAAATCTAGTTTGGATTTCATTAATAATCCACCTGTTAAAGGGATTGTTCAAGAAGATAATGTTATCTCTGAAATACATGAATTTACATTACGCAAATTTTTCGATTTGGTCGTTGCATATAATTCAGAATTAAATCTTTTGGTTCTTCCACCTGAAGTATTTGAATTGGCCAAATGGTGTATTGATATAGCCATTGAGCACCAACACCAAGATCAACAACAACATGTATGATATGTTATACGATATGAATATGTCCTTAATCTGTTTTACAATAAAGAATCTATGTAAGAATATAAAATAAAATCTTATTATGTAAATATTTTGTTCTTTCACGATTCTTTATCGTTTGTTTTGGCTGTGTTTGGAAGGAGATTTATCTATCAGTGCGGGCTTGAGAACGTTTTCATCAAATTGTTGAAACCATCTTGCGTGCTCGTCACCACTGAGGATGTTGCTGAAGTTTATGGCCGAACTCGACAATGACAAATGTTCATATGGTCTTGTATTCGAAGAAGAAGAATCGAGTTCAAGTTCGTGATTCGGTATCACATTAGCTGCACTGGCAGATGTTGGTAATTGTGGTTGAGGCGACACCAATGGAGGTGGAATACCATCGAGGTCTACACCTTCTGCATCGCCCATGAACTCATCATGGTTGTTAGGAGAAGACAAATCGATTTTGCTTCCTGAAAGTGTCAAAAGATTGATACCGTCCTGATCTATTGATGAAAGAGGTAAATTGCCCGAAGAACCATTACGAGATCTCGCTGAGCTTTGGTCAGGATAGACGCCACCACCACCAACACCAACACCGCCGCTACTTGAGAGAGTGTCTTTGTATTTTGAATAGTATATGGAGCTTGGGTCACCACCACTACCCAATTGAGTGGTGGTATTATTCGTACGAGGAGCTTCGATATCGAATTCATCATCTGATTCCGATTCTTCGATACAACCAGTTTTGATATTCAACATTTCCAACATATTTGAAGTTGTACCACCAAACAGGATGACAGTTAAGACAACAACGACCAAAACTGTGGCAAGTAATGCTGATTTTGCTTCACCTTGTAAACCAATGGCAAGAGCAACACCAACTGCACCTCTTAATCCAGCCCAGAATTGCATCATTTGGTAATTGTATGGGATTTCATCTGGGATATGGGTTAAAGATATACCTCTTGCAACTGCTCTTGATCTAGAGACCCAATTCAAGAAATTACTTAATGGGAAAACAGCAGCCCAACGAGCCACACAAATTGAAATAAATGCAACTATAATTAATAATGGTTTAAAAACCAATTCAACCTCGGTAAATAAAGATAGACCAAGATAGATAAAGATGAAATTTTCAGATAATTGTGCTAATAATTGGAAAATATATTTTGTAGCAATTTGAGTTCTTCTTGACATGTTATAATATGCATAATGTTTCATTGTAATACCACAAAATAAAAGTGATACAATACCTGACATATGACAACCATTGGAGAAAAAATATGATTCATAAGCAAATAATAAAACCAAACAAGTCTCTATTTGAGGATGTCTTCTAATCATTGAATGTTTTAATAATAAAGCCACAATAACACCAATGATTAAACCGATAAAAGTTGAAATTGTAAAAGTTATTAAGAATATACCAATACCTTCGAAAAAACTTGAAAATTGTGGATCTTTACCATGAAATTTTTCACAAGTTTCAAACATAACAATACAAATTGCATCATTAAGTAAAGATTCACCAAAGATGATTGTGTAAAGTTTAGGATCCACTTTATAAGAATTAAAAATTGACAAGATTGTCACTGGATCCGTTGCGGAAAGAGTAGCACCCACAGCCAATGCATCGACAAATGAGATATTTACACTTTCAAATCCCAATTTCGTATAGATGAACAATATTATACCGATCACCAAAGCACTTATAAAAGTACCAGGAATTGCATAGGTGAGAATTGAACCAATATTTCGAAAGAAATTCGCTTGATGCAATTCATAACCTGAATTCAAAATAATTGGGGGCAATAGGATGTTGAAGAAGTAACTGGAGTTGAACTTGACTGCGTCCTGGATGTAATGGCCAGGACTTATTCTAATGATCAATCCAACCACCATTCCATAAAAGATAGACAGCACCGTTTCATGTACCGCTTTGACTCTTTTTTGCTGCAGATAATACGAGGACCACAGCGCCGAGCCCAATAAAAACAGCAAGATGAACAGCGCCCACGAAGAGAAGATCTCCTCAGCAACAGGATCGGTCTCGTCGAATCCTCCGTCGTCGGGGAGACTGCCATCGTTCGGCGAGTTATCAATTGGTTCTTCGTCTATAGGGTCTGGAATGAGCCCGCCGCTGGACCCCCCACCACTACTACCTGTGCCTGTTCCACCTCCGAATCCCGGAACAAGCCCGCGCTTGACCATGAACACCGCGGTGTTGATTAAGATCGACGACATTGTATCTGGTGCCACGTGAATACACTCGATAAGTCCCGTGTCTGTACCGTCCAGCGCTCCCCAGATCAAAACCCACTACAACATACGTAAGCCTGGTAGTGTCTTCATAATCAGCAAAAGCTCCCTCGAGGCGAATCTCCGGTGCACGGGTGAATTGTCACAAAACCTGAGAAAAATCCCAAATTTCAGAAATCGGAAGCCAAAACGGTCGGTGCACGGGTGTAATCAATTGCCAAAAAACCCCAAATCCCAAAATCCCAAGTTCGAAAACCCGAATTCCCAGAAAATTCCCACAAAATTCACAGAAAAAACACAGAAAATCCCAAAACGCGAGCGGATTTGAGTTTTGCTGAGTTGAAATTTGGACTTTCTCACTGACGTGTTTCATCCCGTTATTTGTGTTTGTCTAGTTGCAACAGGTACATACCACAAGGCAAACTGATCGCGCTAAGAATGGTCGGACGTCCCATAGTTATCAGCGGCCCCTCGGGCACAGGCAAGTCTACGCTTTTGAAGCGTCTGTTTGCCGAGTTCCCAGACACGTTTGGGTTCAGTGTTTCTAACACCACTAGAAGTCCCAGGGCTGGTGAACAGGACGGTAAGGACTACAATTTCGTGACTGTGGACGAGTTCAAGAAGCTGATCGAGGAGAACAAGTTCATCGAATGGGCCCAGTTCAGCGGCAATTACTACGGAACCACGATCAAGGCCGTCAAGGACGTCAGCGACGTCTTGAAGAGAACATGTATCTTGGATATCGATTCTCAAGGTGTCAAATCTGTTAAGAAAACAGACTTGAATGCCAGATTCTTGTTCTTGGCCCCACCTTCAATCGAGGAACTGAGAAAGAGACTCGAAGGTAGAGGCACAGAGACCAAAGAGAGCGTCGACAAGAGAATCGCTGCCGCTACATCAGAGATCGAGTACGCCAACACGGGCGCCCACGACAAAACCGTGGTCAATGATGACCTCGAAAAGGCCTATAAAGAACTCAAAGAATTCGTCTTTTCTGAACAAGTTTAGTGATATCGATTGAGGTGTAAGGATGTTTATATACATATAGAATAAACTAATAACTAATTACTGCATAGTTAAGAACCGTTTAACCTCTACCGTTATACCTGTTTGTAAGGAATAGCTGCTGGAAGAACCGATACAAGAGAGCATGCTGCGGAGTTTGGCACGCACTAGAAGCAGTCTGGTATTGAGAGGTTCGAGTTCAAGATACATGAGTAGCCAAATTAGTGGAGCAAGTGCCTCCGCTGGCACTGAGAGCAGTGAAAGCACCCAGGGTACTCCGATTCAGGATTCTATAGTCTTCAAGATCAGGCAGGCTTTGCAACCTAGTCACCTGGAGATTCATAACGACTCCTATAAGCACGCGCACCACGCTGGACTCAGAGGCGCCACTAACGTTACTGAGTCGCATTTCAGGTTGGTCATTGTGAGCGAGGAGTTTAAAGGTAAAACCCTCCCATCGCGTCATCGTCTCGTGTACAAATTACTGAATGAAGAACTCCAGGAGAAAGGCGTTCATGCATTACAACTGCGAACCAAGACCACTGACGAGTGGGCCAAAACCGTACCTGAATAAACCGCCTTACTACAAAAACTTTTAATGAATCTATTTATTAAAAAAAATCTATAGATTTTTTTTTTAATCCCTTTATTCGATTAATTAGGCATATATATATATTCAATCAGATAGATTAATCTTGTTCTTTGAGTAATCCAATGTATGCTTCTTCATCAAGTAAATCGCTATCTTCAGGTGCTGAAGACACTTTCAACTTGACGATCCATCCATCACCCAATGGATCGTCATTGATGAGGTTTGGATGATCTTCTAGGCTACTATTGACTTCCAAGATCTCACCTTCCAGAGGAGAATAAATATCACTGGCTGACTTGACACTTTCAACAGAACCTATCACATCACCTTTGGCGATAGATTCACCGATTCTATCTTCGGGTAATTCGATGAAAGTTGCATCACCCAAAGCATCTGCTGCGTACTTGGTGATTCCGACAAAAGTGGTTCCATCAGGATGGTACCCAATCCATTCGTGCTCAGCGGTGTACCTCACGGTGATTGGCCCATCGGAGTACTTGGTCACTATAGATTCAGTGTTCAATTTGTTGGATGGAATAGAAGAATTGAACCTTCTAGCAATCAATCCATTACCACCTTTCAAAGCCAGCACACCAACACGGCTGCTCACACCATGAACCCTGCTCACGCTGTACACACCTCTACTGAAACTCTTGCTAACCAGACTTTGATACATCATCCTGTTTAATTCACTGAAGAAGAAGAGTAGAAGTCCAAGAACAACTAACAAACTAGATAGACACCATATCGAAATCTTTATCTACAGACGTATTTATTTGAACGTGTCTCGCTTTTTTTTTTGACTCTGCGCAAATGGGCCCGAGTCAGATGCCCGATTTTTTTTTTTTTCCTCTCTCTCTTTCGGCCGTTGACTCGGAATTTAGCGCTGGCAGCCAGACATTTTATATGAATAGATTTGATAATTGTACAATATATATATATAGACTTCACAATTAAATGATAATGATAATGATTTACTGTTCGTGGGACTCCCAGTACACGATGTTGCTCTGCAGTTGCTCGATTAAGAACTCGAGGCCTGGAATATTAGCAGATATCAATCCGAAAAACGTCAATGCGAACCTTTTGATGAAGAATAATTGAGAATTACCCAATGCTGGTCTTAAGATAACTGCATCATCGGGTGATAATGATCTGATTTTTTCTATCGAGACCCCATTGAGTACTGGGGTATATGAAGGATCTTTCAAGAGAATTTCCAATTCTGCTACTTCTGCGAATTCATCACCAAGTTTTAATCCCCATTTAGCACTTTCCGATAGAGGTCTACAAACATTTGAAATATCTGCACATTTAATCAACAATGAGCTTAACATTATGACTCTTTGTAATTGATCTTGATAACTCGTAAAACTTTGTATTTCTTCCACGAATTTGTCATGTTTAGCCATATCTGTAGCTAATATTGTATGACTAGTTAATATTTTGAATAAATCTTTATTGAAATCTTCAAAATATGAGAATGTTATATTTTGGAATTGTTTTAGGTGGAAGTTTTCCAATACAGATTGATTATGGAAATTTTTAGCCACTGGGGTATTATAAGTGGTTAAGAATAGATTTGTTGTACCAGGATGTCCAATATCATGACCTAATGATGCAAATAATAATGCAAGAATATCATCATCTGAGAATATAATACTTGAATTTTCATTTGCATTCAATTTTGAAACGAAATAATTTGCAGCTTGTAAGACATCAATTGCATGTCTAAAATTATGGAATGGATTACCAATTCTATAATTATCACGAACATGGAAAAGATATGCTAATAAAAGATTTGAATCAATTTGAGGCCATTTAAGTGATAATCTTGGATATAATATATGAAATGCACATAATAATAATTCATCACCATTTAAATCATGTGCAGGAAATCCCCATTGTAAAATCTTAGATTTATAATAATTATCATCAAATGGTACTTTAATTAATGATTTATAATCAATATCAGCTTCAACCAATTTTAAAACCAATTTCTTTTTTTTGGAAGATCCTAAATTTGATAAAACAGTAGACATAGAATGTATTTCATGATCCACATCTTTTTCAGTCAACCCTACCCATGTCTTCACCCTTGAGAATCTATCCTTGATAAGACTATTCAAAAGATCGACATGTGCTAAGAATTTAGGATCTAATACCTGATTTTCAAAAGATGTTAGAGTTATTATGGGATTTAAATGATGGAATCGAAGCTTTATCACTTGTTCTTGATCTTGAGGACTTAATGAGTCTAATGTACTTGAGTCGTTTTGTTTACTATCTGAATTTATTATGATACCAACGGCGTAAAAGACATCTTCTTCACTTGTGTTGTCCACGAGTTTAACCCCAGAAGAGTCAGTTTTTGGTACTATGGTGTATCTCTCTGCTCTTAGCAGACCTTCCGAGAGGGTCTTTAGACTTGTATAGCGCTCAAAGTAGGTTTTGGAGAGATCAAACTTGTCTCTGATGAATGACGGAATGGAATCGACCTGGTTCACCAGGGGGTGCGGACCACCAATACCAGTTGAGGTATCACCCACTGTGTCCAGAACTATTATCTTTGCGGTCATACTGCGGTGGGTGCGGTGTATGAGCGTGTGAGCGTGTGAGCGTGAGTGTGTCTGTGTATGTGAGCGTGGCGGCGGTGGAAGGTGGTAGTAGTGGTAGTAGTGGTATGTGTAAATGCAGGAAATGTGTCAAAAACCCACCGCGGAGTACTGGATTATTGGAGGGCAGACCGATCTATGGGAGAGGAAGGAGTGTTTCGGGGCTAGATATCGGGGCCAGGAGTCGGGGCCAGAAGTGTGGTGTGCCAAGAGGCTGTCGGTAAGATATGGTACGATATGGTACGATATGGTATGGTATGGTATGCGGTGCCAGTGGTGGCTGTGGGGAGAGGAGCGAGAAGAGGAAAGGTGAAGAAGAGCGTGTGCACACGGCGACGGCGAAGACGACTAAACAGCAGCGGAGACCGAAACACAGAGCATTCAGGTTTTGGCAAGCAGTTTGTTTGCACTGTAATCAGCAAAAACTTAAAAAAAAAACTGCTAAGGAAAACTAAAAAGAAATACCCACCAGCACTAACCGGAAAAAGAGACACAAAAACGAAAAAGAAACCGAAACCGAAAACGAAAACGAAGAAAAAGGAGCAAAAAAACAGCCGTCAAAGTGCCCAGAATGCTGAAAATACCCAAAACGCCCCAAATACTCAAAATGCCCAACCGGGCACCGTGTACCGGCAGGAATGCCACCCGCGCCAGAATCCAGGGAAAAACGAGAGAACCCACACAAATCAGCGAAAACCAGGGAAAAACCAGGGAAAAAGCAGGGAAAAGCAGGGCAAAACGAGGGAAATCACTCCAAGACTGGGCAAAACAGAGTAAAACAGAGGCAAAAATGCAGCGCAGAGAAAAACGCAACCGCCGTCAAATGCCGGAGCCAACGGTTTTTCGCTTGTGCCCCGGTGAATTTCTGAATTTCTGAATTTCTGAATTTCGCGAACTTGCCTGATTCACTTATTGTTCCATCACTTAAAGTATTTGCGGAATTTCACCGCGCTGCCCCTTTTGCCGGTGCAGGGATGTGCGTGCTGCGTGTTCTGGGATCAGCGTTTAGTAGATTATTTATTGTAATGCATTACTACGTAGGTATACGGTATACTTGGAATTCTCAGGTCCTAGTCGTGGACGTTTTCCTTGACAAAGGCAAACGATTTGAGCAGCTTGTTTCGGGCGCCCACGGTGCCGACGCCGAGACTCGCCAGCTGCTGGTCGTCCAGGTTGATGAGCTCCTTCCAGGGCAACGACCCAAGAGCGTCGGTGTACTTGTGCAACCGCAGTGCTTTCAACCACAGAGGCACGTTCTCGAGTAATTTAATCGATGCTATATCTCTAGGAACTTGCGCTGAATCAGCAGCCGCATTCGCGGCTGCATTAGCGGCTGCATTGGTAGCGGCACTAGCACTCGGAGAGGGACTCGACACCACTGTTGTAGAAGACGGTTTTTGATGCTGCGTGTGTTGGCTAGGGCTGAACTCGCTTGAAGATGTAGGCGTACCAGGCGCCGTGCGAGACGATGAAGAAGACGTAGACGCTTCGGTGGTACCGGCCCCAGTGGCTCCAGCAGCATGACCCGCATAACTATTCGGTGATAGATGTGCTGCTGTAGCCAAACCGGAGGCAGACGCCGTTGAAGAAGAAGGAGAAGCAGCAGAAGCTAAAGCTGCTGCCACTTGGTTGTGGTTGCTTGAACTTCTCTGTGGATTGTTACTAGCGGCCAATTTCCATAAATTGCTCGAAGATCCAGGAGCAGTTGCTGATCCAAGAGGTGATTGTTGCTTGTATGGATTTGACTTATTGTGATTTGATTGATGGTAATGATTCACCGGTGGCACAGAAGTAGATAAATTGTTTGGATGATTATGACGTGGTTGAGTATTGAATGTTCTACCTCTTTCATTATTATTATTGTTATTAGTATTATTACTACCACCAGTCTTGGATTGAGACAATCCTGAGAAAGATTGGCTCAGTTTCAAAGAGGTCGCAGTGGGACCCGCTATCCCGACAGGTTGCTGTATTTGTTGTTGTGATTGCTGTTGTTGCTGAATCTGTGCTGGGACAGGGTAATTAGCACCTGGAACAGGTCTTGCAAGGTCAGGTGACGATTGCTGAGAATTGAGTTCTAATTGACTTGGTGAGAAGACCCTTAGTAATGGAGATTTAACCAGATGAGCACTGCCAATGGTAGGGCTCAAGGGACTTTGCTTTGGTCCATCATCACCAGCACCTGCATCACCATAGCTTGTCATTGCAAAACTTGAATATGATGGGCCCGCAGATTTAGGTCTTGCAATTTGATCAATTGAATTAAACAATGAATTCGGTTGCACTTGACGTGGTGGAGGTAATGGAGACAATTGTCTTTCTAACAAATTATCCAATGTCAAAGGATTGTAATTCAATGAAATGATTGGAGATCTTGCATTTGTGAACAATTGAGAATTTGATTGTTGAATTGGAGATTTTGGTCTATTTTCAATCAAATCAATTTGAGATTTAATAAATGGAATTACTTCAGGATGAACATTATCGATTAAAACTTCTAAAGTGGTTTGTTGTTCATCAATAGTCAAATTTCTAATCCAATGTGTGAAATTTTTTAAATCATTAGTGAAATTTTGTAATGTAATTTCAGTTTGTGGTTCAAATGCAGGAACATCATTAACACTTCCTAATAATGGACTTGACATTAATCCACTGATCGGTGGAATTGAATGAAGACCAGTATTACCATTAGAATCAAACGCATACCTAGACGCCGGAGGTGATAAAACCGCCATGGTATTCGTGGAATTCACAGACGAATCTGTATTATTACGAGGCGATGAAGGAGATAAATCAGCTCCTCTTGATGCCCCTCCACCAATTTGACCGCTCGTCGAACCTATACTATTATCCCCAGTCATTCTTTGCGACCCAGCGAAACTCAAGACAAAAAGACCAGCTTTATGCTCACTTCAATTGATTAACCTACAATTGTGGTAGACTGAATTTGAATCTAGCAAATATCAAAAAAAAAAAAAAAAAAAAATAAATGTTGCATTCTCTTCTCTGTCTCTCTCTGCCTCTGGTGTGGGTTTTTTTTTTTGACGGCCAAGTGGTCTTTGAATTTGCTTTTTTTCCCATCCATTTCACCCCTACTTCAGGCCGATCGACGATTCTCAGGGTCCCCAAGCTTAGTTTGAGTTGGATTTAGAGTGAATTTAGCGTGAATTTAGAGTGAATTATGACATAATAGCCATAAAGTAATACAAACTTTCCAGTTGATCAAAAGGATAAAATCAGTTACATCATAGATACGTAAAAACTATATTTGGTATAGAATTATTTTTTTTCAATGGCAATTCTGACGGCTTTGTATTGAGTGTAGTTTTCCAATGCTTGAGCACCCATTTCTCTACCAATACCAGATTGACCGTAACCACCGAATGGAACCATTGGATCAAAGTCGTTATAAGTGTTGATCCAGATAGTACCTGCTTTGACTCTGGCGGCAACATCATGAGCCTTGTTAACATCTTCGGTATGAATACCAGCGGCTAAACCATAAACGGAATCATTAGCTAATTTAACAACTTCATCAACAGTCTTGAATTTACTAATAGTAACAACAGGACCGAAAATTTCATCCTTAACAATTGCGAAATCTTCTTTAACATCTGTGAAAATAGTTGGAGCAATGAAATAACCTTTATCACCAACTCTTTTACCACCAGTTAATAATGTAGCACCTTCAGCTTTACCCTTTTCAACATAACCTAAAATCTTATCCAATTGTTGTTGAGAAGTTTGAGCACCTTGGAAAGTATTAATATCGAATGGGTCACCAACTTTAACTGCTTCAGCAGCTTTTTTGAATTCAGCGACAACTTCATCATAAATACCTTCTTGAATATAAACTCTTGAACCTGCACAACAAACTTCACCAGAATTGTAGAAAATACCAAGAACCAAGTTTTGAACAGTTTTCTTAACATTTGCATCATTAAAGACGATATTTGGAGATTTACCACCTAATTCCAAAGTGATTTTCTTCAAATTGGATTGAGCAGCAGCAGTGGCAATATGACGACCAGTAGCAGTAGAACCGGTGAATGCAATTTTCTTGATTGTGTTATTTGTAGCAATGGCTTCACCTGCGATTTTACCAAAACCAGAGACAATATTCAAGACACCAGCTGGAATACCTGCTTCTTTTGCCAATTTAGCGGCAAATAATGCAGATAATGGAGTAGATTCAGCTGTTTTTAAAACCACAGTGTTACCAGCAGCTAAAGCAGGACCAACTTTCCAAGACCACATCAATAATGGGAAATTCCATGGAATAATTTGACCCACAACACCCAATGGTTCTCTTCTAACATAAGTGAAATGGGTGTCACCAGTTTCGACAACTGAACCGGTCAATTTATCAGCCCAACCAGCAGAAGATCTGATATAGTTAATGACTAAAGCAACATCACCTTGAGCCAATTGTAAAGCTTTACCATTGTCCAAAGTTTCAATACCAGCCAAGATATCTTTGTTTTCTTCCAAGAGTTCAGCCAAGTTATAAAGAGCTTTAGCTCTGATACCTGGGTGGGCAGTAGCCCAACCAGAGTTATCAAATGCATCTTGAGCAACTTCAACGGCGTGTTTAACATCTTCTTCTCTTGCTTCGTAAACATGGGTGATTTCTTCTTCGGTAGAAGGACTCAAAACGGCAAAAGATTTACCTTGTCTGGAAGGAACGAATTCATTATTAATGAATAAACCAGTTGGTTGTTCATATGTGATTCCATTTGGTAAAGTGATGGTGGTGGAAAGAGGCAATTGGGAGTAAAATCTGGCAAGAGGCCTGGCGAAAGATCTGGTGGAGATCTTAGCTGCTGATCTCAACATTTTTTGGAATTGGAATAATATGTATGTGAATGAATTGAAACTACAAAAAGAGCCAAAAGAACCAGATCGTGGAGAATAGTAGGAAAGCAGAAAAGTAGAGTGGGGGAGAGATCTGGGAAAGGGAAAGGAAAGGGAAAAGGGGGGGTATTTATCATAGAGCAGTTAGCGCCGGTAGAACAATACAATATAGGACATACATAATAAAAAATTGTATGGGTAGCCAATAGAGGGGGTGCCGATTGAATTCAGAATTTGAAAATTAGCGGTGTCAGTGCGATAAATCGGATGAAATGGAAGTAATACGTGTGGAATAATGGAATTAACTAGTAAATTTAGGGTGGTGAGGTCACCGACTTTCCTTGGTACCGAATTTTATAGCAGGCAAGAGAGGGGTAATGTGGGTCGAGTGGGGGTGCGCTGGATGTTGGCGCCTGAAGTTGGGGCGCGCACTTTATTTGCACTTTATTGTTTGCCTGCCTTTCTCTCCACGCGGCGGTGGTTCTGAACACCCCAGTGACCCCAGTGACCCCAATGACCACCACCCCGGTGGCCCCGGTGGGCCAATGGGCACCCAGTGGGCACCCAATGGGCCCTAGCTGTTTATACAGATGGGTTTCCGCCCTCAGTGGGGATCGCTTGCTCACACAGGATGCTGGCACACGGTGTCGGAGTGCGTGGCTAGCGTGGCTTGCGTGGCCCTTTAAGCACGGCGCTAGCCGGCTGGTGCGCTTGCACGCTTTCAGCCCTGTCTCTGAGGCAGGCTGCTGAGTGCCCAGAGATTTTGGCTGGCAATTGCACTCTCTAAGGCGATTTGTCACTCTGTAGGGGGGGCACAGAGAGCACAGAAAGCACGGAGCGCGCGCACGGGGCGGCCCCCGCAGCAGGCTGTTAACGCCGCCGCGCAAAGTGCGCGCCCAGCGCTGGAAAAACACCCACACAAACCCACGCAAAACCCTTGTCACCTCACCTCGCTGCGCTTCACTTTGCTTTTCAGCTTGCCAGCTTGCCAGCTCACCCGCCCGCGCACGCCCAGAACCCCGAAACGAAAAAAAACCCCACTTCTCACACCTAGGACCTGCCTCTGAAATCCGACTCCCACTTTTCCCTTGCGGAACCCCAAAACAAGTTTTCTGTACACCCCCACCTCTGAAATCTGGGGGAAACTGTCTCGTACAAGCCCTAGTGAATATATAAATACATATATATATATATATATATATAGTGTATACATGGCAACTGTAGTGGGATGGATCGGAACCCGTAGTGCAATTGCTCCTCTCTGGGTGCCCTGGACACTTTTTAGACTCAGCAATCCTGCCAATGCGCCGTGCCCCTCTATTGTCTGCCTCTCGGACGGAGTTTGCAACGGCACGAACAAAAAATTACACACCCACGTCCACCCTAACTGCCAAATGGCACCAAATGGACGCCGCTGTAAGTACTGTCAGGGCCACCGGTGCACGGTTGTGTATACTTTTGCCACATCATTGTTCCGTCCACCGACAGAGAACTGAATCTGAACAATCTCTTGTTTAAACTTAGTAGAAACGGTAAAGTGTATTACTGTACTGTGTATTGAGTTATTTAGTTAGCTCTATGGAAAGTTACAAAAGGCCATTTTTCTTGAGGACTTCCTCTGTTTGATCCAGACTTTCCAGTCTTTTCACATCGGCTTCGTCTCCGAATTTGACTCCGTTGAAGAAGATTGTAGGCACCCATTTTCTGCCACTGATAGCCGTGAATTGCTTCTCCAATTCATCTGCTTCCTTGCTGGGCAATTTGTCCAATTCAACAAGTTTAAACTTGTTCAGTACTTTGTATTTCTCGAAAATTCGGTAAACATAGTGACAATCGGGACACCACGATTTGGAAAGTATCAAATACTTGTTCTCATCAATCAGTTTCTGGGCTTTACTCATATTTATCTGGCTTGGTTCAACAAGACTTCACTCTAATTGTGTGGTGATTCTTCCCCAGCCTTGGCCCCCTGTCTTAAATCCTTGCAGTACTCGAAAACTCAGAAATTGTAAATTCCTTATTAATTATTGTGGCGTCACTTTAACGTAAATTAAAATATATTACATAATCAGGCGGTTGATTTAGTCAGTGCAAGTTTTTTGAAATTTATTCTTGATTCTTTCCTGAATTTAGCGGATATTTTGCGGCCATCAAGGTAATTTATACCATCAAACCACGTTACAAGGTCCGTTTCATAAAGCTGTCTTTGGCGGAGCTGGTCTTGTCCTAGTTGATCGTAGAATTGAGTATCTCTTTCTTGCCACTCTTCAATTGCCTCCTGGGTATAAAGCTTTCTGTATTCAACCGTAAACGCCTCAACATCCTCATACGTCTCAAGGTGAAGATTGTGGTCCCCACCTCCCTCCACAGTCCTGGCGGTCTCCTCCGCGGTCTCATCAGCATCGTCACTACGACCGTCATAAAAGACAAAAGGGTGTAAAGGTTTAGTCAATGGATTGGCTCGTAAGTCAAGGATTTTCAGCCGGTGTCTGAAACCTATGGACCAATCCCCAATTACTCCTTCTAATTCCTCAACATTATTATTGAACATGATCAATTTGACCAAAAATTTCAAATCTTTAGTGAATTTTATATCTTTAAAAGAATTGAAATTCAAATTTAATTCATTCAACATTGGGAACCATGATCCAAAATTATCATCCAATGAACTCAAATTCATTGCTGAAAGATTCAAATTCTTAACATTAGAGAAATCAATCTTAAAATTATTAACAGGGAAAATACCACCACTAAGATCTAATTTTGATAAATTTAGTAATTTGTAACTTTTTTCCAAAATGTTTTGTGAAATTAAAGATACTTGATTGAATTTATTGGATATTTTAAATATCCTAGTTGATTTTTCTATTCCTTTCAAATCTTTGAGATTTTTATTATTATCAATCTTCAATTCTTTTAATCCAATTAATCTATCCAATCTTAATTCTTCAAATTCGTTCCCACAAAGATGAATTTTTTTCAATTTTGGCAAATCATTCAAGATTTCAATACTTCGTATTCTATTATTATTCACTTCTAAAACATGCAATTCCGGAACATTTTCAATCTTTAAATTCACCAAACTCTCTAATTGATTGCCGTTCAAGTACAATTCCTCTAAAAATTGTAAATCTTCAAATTTTTGAAAATCAAAAACACCTTTTAAATTATTATTGGAAACATTTAAAGATTGTAAATTAGTCAAATTTTCCAAAAATTCTAATTTTGTCAATTTATTTCCTCGTAAGTCCAATTTTCTTAAATTATTCAAATGTTCTAATCCTTTTAAAGACTCTAAATTATTCCCATGCAGATCAAGTACTTGTAAATCATGATATTTCGTAAATGATGATAAATTTCCAAAATTGTTATTCCCTAAGAACAAAACTTGTATTGCAAATTCATTAATACCATCAACATATCCTAGTTTATTATTTTCAGCTTTCAGAATTCTCAAATTGGGTGCTAATTCTTGCAAACCTTGTAATTTCGTGACTCCACCATTGGATATATCTAATTTAATTAAATGATCCCAATCTCCATCTGGTTCTGCATCAGTTAATAAACCAACCAAAGTCCTTTTAGCTTCTGAAAATGATATATCATATTGAGTGTTTTCTTCATCCACTATATCGCTAATATTATCAAGATTCAAACTACTACCTTCGGTGTTATTGTTTGATTCAACATCGGGAAGAATCTCATTAACATTCACGAATTTCCCCTGTCTTTTATCATAGATTTTGTCCTTATATTCATCTCCAGGTATAAATTTGAGATTTTTGGGTTTCTTTGAAGATTCGGCAATTTTTCCCATTGATAAATCTTCGAAATTTTGAATTAAATTCTGTACAGATTTTGGTTTTGGAGTTGATAATTTCAAATTCACATCTTGATTGAATCCAAATTGATCTTGTAAATTATCTAAACTTTCTGTTATTTCCACATGATTCTGTGTGTTAGTCGTGAAATCACTAGACCTTGTGCTCGTACCATCTGTGTATTCACTAGTATCATTGATAACTCCAGCATTGCCTAATCCTCGCAATTTCGAATTCAAATTGTTATAAAGAGCATCGGCATCTTTAAGATATGCGTCTCTGTCCATTTCCTCTTTTTCTTCGGATTCTTCTGGTTCTTCTTCACCAAGTGAGGTGTAGTCCTGAGTATTGTCTTTCTCGATAGTCACAGGTTTTTCGAATTTGGTGGACAATTTATTGACAAGCCCATTGTAAACATTATTAGCAGCTTTCAAATATTGGTCAGCGGTTGAATATTTCTTATCCTCATTATCGAAGTGGTCAAGTATGTTTTTTAATTTATCTCTCGTGAAGGTATCTTGCGTTGGACCGAATAATTTCAATGGAGATCCAGAGGTATAAGAATCATGACTACTTTCATTATGATTCTTTGATTTATGAGAAAAAGTATCTGGTGCAACAAAATCTCGTTTGGATGCTGGTGGTGGTGGAATCAGTTTGATCTTACCTAAATTATTCTGGAAATTCTTATTGGCATATTTCCTCCATTCTCCAGTATCTTTCTTGCTCACCGGTGACTCACTTCTTCTTACCGTTGTTGCAGTTTCAAGTCCACTCAGTGATGTTGAGGTCAAGTAAGGATTGTCTATCTGTTCCAAAACGGGCTTCTCCACCGTTCCTGATGACGTCCATTGAGCACCCTTCAAAACGTCCGGCATCCAACTAGGAACATCGTCGTCAATGTCAATGTCAATGTTAGCGTCAGCGCCAAGGTCAACCTCAGCGTCAATTCCCGCATCGGGGGACGTCCGGTTGAAGTCTTCGTTCTCAAGGTACTTCTTCTTCTTCGCTGTCGCTGTCGTCCCCGTCGACGACTGCGACGGCGACTTTGAAACACTCGACACACTAGACACAGAACTGTCTTCGTCAGCCAGAGATTTACCCTCTCCACTGCTAACAGTGCCCCTAGTTGGCGGAGGATGGTGATGATGCTTATTATTACCGTTTGTTTCAGCCAATGGCTCTTTCAATTCGTTCAGGCCGCCCGAACGCGCCGCCACCAGCGACGATTTCGGCCCGGTGCGGAACCCTATGTTCTCTTGATCGCTCAGATTCATGCTTCCCGTAGCCATACCTTAGCAAGTACCGGTGTTGAGCCCGTAAAATCTGTAAATCTGCCTATCTAACACCTCTTTCAGGCCCAGAAACCATGCCTCGAATAGTAGAGGTAAACAAACCCTCTACAATCGGGAATAAACACGTCCCTCTACCGACACCCGTGCACCATGTATTTCAACAACCTGACCACCCGTGCACCACACACAAAACACGCTCCCCGATTCAAATCCGTGCACCACCAACACGTCTCGGAGAAAAACCCCCAAAAAATAAATAAAAAAAAAAAAAGAACCCGAGGGATTCCACCCGCAAAAACAAAAAGTAAACAAAACAAAAACAAGTCCACGGTTTTCCGCAAAGGGCTCACAAACAGGTACCGTGCTTAGTATTGGACTACTGAAACTAGAACAAGAAGTGTACTAAAAATTATCTTTATTTTCGGAATTATAAATCATTGAAATAGAGTAGCGACCAAGTTCCTTCACCCCACGCTTTCCTTCACTCACTTGTTATACACACAGCCACACTCTGTACTCTGTCTCTCTGCTCCTTTGTCGGTAAAAACTGCCTAAGAAAATACACACAAGGTGACACAAGGTGAAACAAGGCACAATAGCAATCAACATACCGGTGAATCATGAGTGGGCAGCAGGAGAGATTCAGTCTGAGTTCCAGTCCTTCCAAGATGTTCGACCAGTTCTTAGAATCAGCCATCCCGGTTGCTTCTGGTTCAATCGCCCCTGGTCCAGCTTCTGGAACGAATTCAGGTTCTGTATCTCGCTTATCAATTTCGTCCCTTCAACAAAAGAATCAACCTGTACTCCCGCAACATACCCAACAGTCAACGGGTTGGACGCCTTATATCGATAGACACATCCTGGGATCGTCGGGTGCTACTCCAGCGTATCAACTGAGTCCACAGGCCCGCAAACATAGCCAATCCTCTTTATCAGGAAATCAATATAATCGTCAACAAGCCTCGCAGCTACTACAGCAGCAGCAGCAACCACCACTTCAGCATCCGCATCCAAATCTTCATCCACTTCCACTCCCACATCCGACTCAGCAGCAGCAGCAGCAACTCCCACAGCTTCAACCTCAACCTCAACCTCAACCTCAGAGCCGACAGCACAGCTTGTCTCAATTAGCTCAATCACAGTTAATCGATCTTAATTCTTCTCCACAGACGCATGCCACAGAGCAATTAATGAATGAATTCATTCAATTGCAATCCACTCAAACCCCTAACCCAGAAAGATCTTTCAAGATTTCGGATTTCTTCGTCGATACCCCAACTTTAAACCAATACGATTTGGAAGGTTTATTAGTAGAAGTTTCCAAAAAGGAAAATTTGGATCCAAATTTATTTTATGATCAAGCACCATCTAATTTCCAACAGTATTTACAACAAGGAAATGGTAATTCAAGTAATATACCTTCTTCTGCAATGGGGACACCTATTAGTAGACTTACCCGTCATTTTAAGACACCATTACAAGAATTATCAACAAATACCAATTACAATAGGGTCAAAAACTCTGCAAGTGTAAAGAGAACTTTGAATCTATTGGCGACACCAGGTGGTGGTAGTGGTGGTGGGAGTAACAATCATACAATCCCGATAACGTCTACTT
This sequence comes from Wenyingozyma succiphila, assembly GCA_001599255.1. Lineage (NCBI taxonomy): Eukaryota > Fungi > Ascomycota > Pichiomycetes > Pichiales > Pichiaceae > Wenyingozyma > Wenyingozyma succiphila. The sequence goes on along the minus strand of BCGL01000007.1, from coordinate 32,649 downwards.
TTGTTACACCATTAAAGAAACATGCCATCAATGATAAAGATGATAATACTCCTCGACAAGTTTCTTCTCCATCGACGATCATTATTGGATCAGCCACAAAGACAGATCCAAATAAATCAATATCCAGGAAATCTTTGAATTCCAAATTACCAAGTACCGCTCAAATAACTGATCAAACCTCAACAAATTTAAAACTTCAATTGAGTCCAACACCTGTGGCTAAAACTTCTTCTTTAGTACTTAAAGCTCCTCCTTGTCAATTGGTTAAAAATGGGTCTTCACAAGAACCTGTGATTGGTATATTCAACAATAAACCAAAACCAATCAACACGGCCAAGACTAATGTGAGAAATCATTTATCAAATAATTCCAATTTAACTTCTAATCCTTCAAAGATTCCTGCAGGTCCGGCATTATCGACTTTTGCATCATCATCATCATCCTCATCCACTATATCATCAAATCGTAAACGACCAAATGATGATATGAATTCTGGTATGGGAAAGTTTCAAATAGTATTTACAGATATGCATACTCTCAAAGGTTCTGGAAGTCGATTGAAAAGACGTAAAGCAAATTCAACATTGAATAGATCAAACACCACCATCTATAATAAGAAGGAAACATCGACGATACCGAGCAAAATACCCACCATACAGCCGAGGCAAGAATTGAATAGATATGCCACTGAACCTATAATTCAATCAAGATTAGCGGATTCAGATACTAGTAATGTTTCCACATTTTCGAACTCGAGCGATAATACAAGTACGAACAATTCAAATACCCATCATATAACAACTTTAACATCTGAATTAGGTGGTGGTGGTGGTGTTGAGGAGACTTTAAAATTCAATAATTCTCGGATATTAACCGAGGATGATGATCAATATAAACGTTTACATTAAAATATTTAATTTTTAAATATTTCACATCACTTCATTTCAATTCAATTCCATTCGATTTTAATTTATTTTAATTTAATTTCTACGTGTAGGACGCTTAGGTTTTGCAAATTTCAGATTGTTATTTGTTTTTAGAACAGGTTCTGATTCGATTTGCTGTTTTTCGAACGATGACAGCTCAATTTCATCTGGGTCTCCTACTTCCAAGACGTTGGTCAAGGTGATGCCTAACAGCTTCTTCAAATGGTTGATTAGTCCTAGTTTTGTAGAAGCATATAACATTCTATCACGAACTTTTGAGCCTGATGGATTTGTATAAACAAAAGACCAGTCCGAATTATAAAGGATCAAATTAAAAGATGGACCATTAGAAGGTATCAAAGTTGGTAATTGACTGATGGAGTTGATGTCTTTTGTACCGTCAAGCACAAGGGTTTCATCATCTATTTTGATCGTTGTGAGTTTATTTGATCCTGTACTATTTGAGTCTTGTAATTTGTGAAGTTCCGATTCTAATTCTGGAGAGATTTTGAAAGTTAATTGACCACCAGTCAAATTATTGTCAGAAGCCAAATTGTGCCTTTTTTGGAACCCAGTGGCAAGTTGAGTTTGTTCTATATCTTGTTTCTCCGATTCTGTCAATGGAGGTTCTGCATTGTCATGTTTCAATTGCTGTTCCCAACCAGACTTAGACACATCCCGTATATCGCTGATGAACAGTACAGGATTGAAGTATTCTAGACCCAGTTCTTTCAGCAAGGTGTTCTTAGTCGACGCATAGAGCATCTTCTCCTTCACATTGGCCGAATCAGGCACATAAGAGATGAAGATAAGTTTTGAAACAGATGATGTCTGTTGTGGAGATTCATTTCGGATGACTAAGTACAATGGCTCGGTATCCGATAGGCTCGATTGCACAAGATCGAAGTCGTCAAGCAGAGAGCTGCCTCCTTGGATGGTCTTCTGTGGTAATATCCCGATGGCAGGGTCTATCTTAATGAACAATGCACGGGATTGCGAATCGACAAATTGCTTGAAAGCATCCACGAGCTCCTTAGTGGCTAATCCAGGTCACCGTTAGTCATTGGCCCAATTGGAAAAGAGTACCGCAGACACAAACTGCGCAAAAACACTCACCTGTGATCCCTGACTGCGTCGACATCTTGCTGTGCGCTCTACGAGTCTCTTCGTCTACCCAAGAGGCTCTGCCGGAGCTTTTATCTACATAGGGTGTACACTTCTGGCCTCTTTCCCCTTTCGATCTTTTTTCTTCAGTCTCAACAAGACACGCGACATTTTGCGGCGTCGTAAGAGCTCACGGCGTAGAACCCAAACACCCGGACACCGCCAGCGGGTGTTCTCAGCTTATTTTTGCATTGTTTTTGTTGATGGATTTCCCAAAAGAGATTGTTTACATGCCGCGGGATCTGCTGTGCGCACGCGCGGGCGCTGTGAGGCAGGCAGGCCACAGAGACAGACCATGCCATGCCATGCCAGGCCTGCCTAGCAGTAGTGCAAGCTCTGCCAACAACAACAAGCGCTTGTGTGGGACAGACATGTCACCTTTGGTGCTGGGCGTCCCGGGTTCTGTACGGTTGGGCACCCACACATCTTGGTATAGAGCTGCAGTTTTACACGCTTTCTCCCAGCTTCAAACCGTGGCTGTTTGTTTCTCTTTACACCTTAGCTCAAACGAAATGCAGACAGAGCTGGATGAAGACGGCCATTTGGGCCCTCTTTCGTCGTCCCCGGTTATAGAGAAACCGCTCGAGGTGCACTCCACAATGGTCCACTCCACCTCTTTCACCAGTGGAATACTAAACATGGACGAGAAAGCCGAACCACGGGATGCTGAAGAATCCGATCTGGACTGGGAGCAAGAACCGGCTTCTAAACTTCTGGCAAATCTAGCCACCAATGAACCTATATTCGAAAACGAACTATTATACCCTACGCCCACAGACTCCGATATTGCCAAATTTAAGAACAACAAGCTGGTCACTGCTACGGTGGAAGCGCTTATAACATACCTCACCTCACCAGAAGTCTTGGATTATCAACTATTGCTGGATTTCTTCCTCACCTTCCGGGATTTTTTGGATCCTTTGCCCTTACTCGAGCTGATTTCATGTCGACTGACATGGTCATTGAAATCGGCAACTGCAATCAATCCAGAAGAACCAGAGAGACAAAAATTGGGACAATTGGCTTTGATAAGAACTTTTGTATGTCTTCGCCATTGGTTGCTCAACCATTTTCAAGATGATTTCGTGCATAATACAGATCTTCGTAAAATTTTAGTCGATGTTTTGAATTCTGTCGGTGAAGATCCAAATTTCGTTTCAAATGATTTACAATCTTTACAAGTCCGTGTCATTATCGATCTTAAGAAAATATACATCAAATTATGTCAAATATATTGGAAAACCATTTCCTTAGAACAACTCGAGAGTGATTCTACAGATTTTTTACATTATCAACTCAATCCTCATGCAATGATGTCTTCAGCAAGGTTATCAGTGTTGGGTCTCAAACAAATTATTGATCCAACAGTTCGTAGATCAGGCATTTTATCCCTTGTTGAACAGCGATCATCAAGTTCGACAAACCTTCTGTTAAAAGAACACGCCGATATGGTATTCAAAGGTTCTTATTCTTCCCTTGATGTATCGAACGAATTATCCACAACGCGAACCCCTCAGCCGAGATCTTCATCTCTTCAACAACGTCCTCAACAATTCATCAGGAAACAAACCCGTAATTTAAACAAAGAAAGAACAGGTATCTTATACCCTAAGGCGTCTCTTATATCTCTTAATAAACAACAACAATCACGTCATAAATCTGCAACTCTCGACAATGCAATGGCGGATATCATTCAAGAAGTGAAAGCAACACCAATCCATGGAGTGAAAAGATTGTCAGTACCTTGGTTGACTGCAAATAGTAATAACAATATTGTGGGATTCTCTTCGAATGGTTCATTAGAAATCTTCAAAGATTGTAAAGCGAATAAAATTGCTCCTATAACACCATTGAAGAAAATGGACACAATAAAACTGAAAGAAAACAATAAAACCCCAACTGCATCTACCAACCCTACCTCAATCGATAAGAGGAGATCGTTCATACCTAAAGGATTTAGATCAATATTCTATGGATCTGACGAAACCAATCACCATATTTTCCATGAAACTCCAACTGTGAATACCGCCATTCTTCCCACATCCACCTCTAATACCCAAGAACTTGCAAGAATTGATCTCGAAGGGAAATCTGATCTTTTAAGTTCGAGAGTTGTCCGGGAGTTCCAGATCTTATCGAATACCACGCGGGTAAGTCTACCATATCGCCATCAAAGACTCTCAAGACAACTACAACAAAATCAAAATATTGTCACTAATAGTAAGAGACAGAGTTTCGCTTCCTTTGTTCAACTAGGTGGACTTGCTGAAACTAGAGAAGATTTTGAGGATACTCCTACAAAATCCAGACTTCATGTCAATAAATCTTCAACAGCAGGTGAAGACTTGAATTTTGTAAATAACAGAGGAACCAATGATCGTGCATCTGTCTTGTCATTCAAATCACCGAGTGTTACGATGAATTGGTCCAACTCCCTAGATTTGTCATCTTCCAATGCCAATGTGTTGGTGGATATAGGAGGTTCTGGAGATGAAGAGAACAAAGAGAATGAAGATGTCCTCAACACGGTTTCCAAAGAAGAAGTGGAAAAAATATCTTTACTCTCAGATTTCCAACATGACAGTGAGCAGGAAAATGAACATGAATCGTCACTGGATGTAATAGACACAGAGCATCAGTTGGACTATGGAAATGATATCTCAACAACGAATAATGATGAAAGTTTAGATATTGTGGATCTTCATCAAAATAGATTTTCAGTCAACATAATCAAGACGATCAGTCGAGTCTCAAATAAATCGTACATGACTTATGATTCTGATTTCTCTGCATTGGGAGGAACCAATCGTAACTCCCAAATTTTGAGGAATCAGCAAGACGATTCCAGTTTGAGTCGAAGATTACGCAAGAAGACATCATTTACCAATCTGAGAATTGATAATGATAATGACGATCATAAAGATGATGTTAATGATGATGATGAGGACGACTCAGAAGAATCAGAAGTTGATGATTATTTTGATTCATCTCAAAGTATTGCTGAGATTGAAGATGACGACAATGTCTTAAAGGAACTGCCATTTTATGAAGAAATAACGAACAATATCAGTGAGGAACAGAATAGGATCAATGATGAATATGCTTCTTCTTCGATATCCATGATTCCTTCTCCAACTCAATCTTTCATGTTGCCATACCCTGGATTTTCATCTACGGCCATTGCAGAACTTGCTGCTATTCCCGACGACTCATTCAGTGAAGATCCTGTTAATGTTGCATTATCAAAATTGAAAGGACACGGTAGAACTGGCCATACTTCACGATTCCTCGATGAAAGTAATCTATTAGATACAGCAAGTGAGGTGGGTCGTGATGGAGCACATGTCTTTTATGGTCTCAATGATGAAGATCACGAGGAGAATGGAGAACATAGTGGTGGTGCACTTTCAATTGATGAACTGAAACTCGAAAGTAAAGTTAGAGAGCTTTTCATTTCGAATCCCTTACCTCATGAAAATGTCAATACAACAAATGTCAAAAGAAGTGGAAGGACTGAATCCCAGAAATTTGATATCAAATCACTGAGTGCAACACCCAAGAAGAAGAGTGTTATTGTTCCACGTGATCTTTCTATAAGTATACCTAGTGGGCCAAGCTTACAAGATATCATGAAATCGGGAATGCATATCCCTTTTGTTTTGAGTTACAGTTCTACTCTTCTGTCAGAGCAGTTTACATTGATTGAAAGAGATTCTTTAATTGGAGTTGATTGGAAGAAAATCATTGATCTCAGTTGGAATACAACCACTACACCGATCGATTCATGGCTGAAGTATCTAAGTGATCGTCCAAGTAACAATGGAATCAACGTGATTACAACGAGATTCAACATTATGACCAATTGGATTGTTTCTGAGATTTTGTTGTCTAAAGATGTGAATGTTAGAGTATTGACTATTTCAAGATTCATCCATATTGCCAATCATTGTAAGAATTTTCAAAATTATGCCACGATGTTCCAAATTGTTCTTGGGTTAACATCTAACAAGATCAAGAATTTGAAGCTTACATGGTCTAAAGTGGATGCAGGTGATTTGTTATTGTTGAATTCTTTGAAAGATTTGACTAAACCAGATAAAAATTTCTCAAGATTTAGAAGTGAAATGTTAAGTGTCACACCATCTAAAGGAATGATACCATTCATTGGACTTTATTTATCTGATTTGGTAATGAATGCAGAGAGACCAACTTGGATTGATCATAAGCCAGCGGTAAATGTCGATGATTCTTTCCAAAGTCAAGAAACGATCTCCTATAAGATGATTAATGTTGATAAATTCAGAGTTTCATCAACAGTTTTGAAGAATTTGTTAAGATTCATTGATTGGAGTAGACTATATGATTTGAAAATCAATAATGAAGTCTTGAGCAAGTGTCTATATATCAGCTCATTAAGTGAAGATGAAATGCAATACTGTGCTCAAGTTTTACAAGATAGTTAATTAGAATCACTTATATACATTAGACATAATAGATGAAGGTTATATTTAGACATTGTAAGACCGATCTGATTCACACCTGTATTATTAGAATTCTCACGAAAGTATCACGAAACACGAAAGTCTCACGAAAGTCTCACGAAAGTCTCACGAAAGTCTCACGAAAGTATCACGAAAATATCACGAAAATATCACGAAAGTCTCACGAAAGTTTCAAAAGTTTCCCGAAACTCTCTCATAGGCTCATGTCATGGTGAATTCGCAAATCAATCTCTATACAATATAATTCAATATACAAAGAAATGACGAATTGTTCGGAAAATCGAAAAGAATATAATGGCAAGTAACACAAGAAATAGAATAACTCTTTTTCTCATTTCTTTTGTATTTTGATCATTACGTTTATGAGCTTTTAGTAATTCAATCTTTGATTCGAATTCATTGAATTTATCTTTATTCACTTGAAACACACGTTCTGAATTATCTAGTTTTTTTTGTAATTCATTTATCACATTGAACAATTCTATTGGTTTGTTTAGCTGTGAAACATCCTTTTCTTTTAATGTAGTCAATAATTCTGTCAATTTTTCATACGTTTCCACCAATTCTGTACTCAAACTCTGAAGATTCTTATGTTTGCGCTCAACTTGTTGCACCAATTGTTGGTTCTCTTTATCAATCTGACTAAGACGCGAGCTCAATGATTCTGTAATCTCCGATTCTAATTGGCCCAGAATACGGTCTATTTCAGGATCCAGCGAGACAGTCGATTCTAGTGCTTCTCCACCAGAACCAGATCCGAATGTTAACGGCGCTCCATAAGATGATGAAGAAGAAGTGGAAGGTTTATTGTTGTTCGACCTCACAGGTGTAGTAAGCAAAGAACTGGTACCATTGAATGGTGATTGCAATAAAGATCTTGTATCCGATCGCTGGTGTTGATGATGCTGATAATTATGAGGCGTACCTCCATTGGAGGTCAAACTTGGTACCACAGAAGCTGATGATGGAGATTCTACAAGAGCTGGAGGAAATGACCGACTTCTAGATCCTGCACTAGTAGTTATTGATCCTGGAAATTGTATCTTTTCTTTCTTATGCCCTTCATCGGACTTTCTCTGTGGATTTTGGTAAATATGAGGAGAACTAGATTCTATTGATATATCGAGGTAATTGTCATTATGACTGAGCTTCTTACGATGCCGTCTATCTGGCTGAATCTTGTGTGACATTCTTGATCATATTCCAGTTGAATCTCAGTAATCGCTTTAGGTCAAATTTAATCACTAGTTTGTATATACCGAAATACCCCGAATTACACATGATATTACTTCAAATTATTGGTGTACGGATGTATGTCTGCCAATGCCCCGTGGGGTTGTTGTGTAAGATGATTGGAATATTGAAGCCCAAGAATGAAGTCCAGTATCCTTCAACAGCCACTCACATGATGTTGAATAGCTCGTCTTCCTATATTGCTGGTTGATAGGAGTAGCAAGAACCAAGTTTTCCTTTTTGTTGGTATTTGAGTGCGGAGAATTATTGATTTCAAAGAACATGACGAATATATAAAATTATATTGTGATTTATATTTCTATTCCAGAAAGGCAATCTACGGCCTTCTGGAGACAATGCTGCAACTCACTCCAACTCCTACAGAAGTAAAACAACCATACAACTACACATATACACTATTCTATCTATTATACATGTTTATGAGCGGCTATTTCTCCCAAACACCCGTGCACATACGATACCTTCAAGAGGGATGTTGCTTCAAAAGGGGGACAAATCCAAGGATTTACGTCAAAATATACTGTACTGCACTATTTAGATCTTGTCCAGTGACGGGAATTCTTTACAATGGCAACACATGATGATGATGACGAGAGACTCAATTTACTGAGACGGCCTTCCCGGTTGAATGCTTTGTCTTCCCATAATCAGAAGTTGGATGTGCGGGCACATCAGAGAACTTATAGTGGGGCTTATATGAGATCATGTCTTGGATGTCTTTCGTTTTCAGTGGTGGTTTTGAAGCTTTTTTCAATTGAATTTTTGAATATTGGATTAGTCTATACGATTTATGGATTGATATTGATCGTGACGAGTTATATGCGGAGCAAAAATATGGATATTTATTTCTTAAGTGAAAGTAGTAAAGAAGATTGGTTAAAAGTGAGGAAAGCTGGTGAAGGTAATGATAATTTAGTTGATGAAGTACATGGGGTACCATTGAGTCATCCAGTAGATGATTCATTATTATTTTTCAAGACCAGTGGTGATGTCATATTATGGTTGACTATAATTAGTATATCATGTTATATTACATTATTGGTTTTATTACTTAAAGTTGAATGATGATAAACACGGGGAAATTTTAAAAAAAAAAAGGTTATGTACGATTTATTTATTTATTTATTCTTCTTTAATACCACCTGCGCCGCTGATTTCAGCTTTTTCGATAGATGCTTTATCGGTTTTAACTTCACCTGCAGCAGCACCACCGGTGAAAGCACCAAGAAGACCACCACCTGCTTTGAAAGGTCTTTTAAGATCTCCAGTAGCTGGTTTACCGAAAACGTGAATTTGGACGATATTCAATTCAAGAGCACCTTTAACTGGTGAGATGGATTGCATAAGTAATGGGTTGGCATATTTCAAGTACAAATGCATGAAACCGGTCATTGCTAAACCTTGAATAACACCTTTAACAGCGGTTGAAATTTGTTGTAAATCATAATCCTTAACTGTGGTGACAACCAATTTACCTTCTGTTTCACCAGCAAGAGCATTAGCGGGTCCAACGTATTTCAAAGTGGTCAGGTCATTCTTCTTGAGGATCAAGTATCTGGTGTAAAAGTAGATGGCAAGCACTGTGGCAGTGGCAGATACGTAAAGAATTCTAACGTAGAACAAGTTAGTTGGGTCTTCCAAATTGATCTTACGCGAGACCTGCGTCATGACAAGCATGAGGATCAAATTGCTGACGGCTGGATTCATTATGTTTCGGAAGGCTGTGTGTGTGTACTGTATAAAGAGAGGGAACAGGGGCCGATCAATATAATATTCCAGGTACAACTTGTATACGAGTGGCGACGACTTTTAGCAGAGAGAAAAATGTTGAACACGATTCAAAAGAGGCAGCGCCCGAGGAAAAAAAAATCAAAAAAAAATCAGTTCGAAAACGGTGGCTGAAAAAGCGGAAAAGTTGTGAAAAATTAGGTGTGTAAGGAGGTTTTTTCCTGTTAATAGATCCGAACCGAAGTTTATCCGAGATTAGATAGCGCTTGTTGGTTTGTGTTTTAATATTTTACATTGGTACAAGCGATTTATTGATTAGATTGGCATGAGAGTCAGTGGGTAGGAGCTAGAAGTATACATATTTATTTATAGAACGCTGTATTTAGGCAGATGTTTATAATTTGACTTCCACGTTGTCTTCTAAGAGGACCTTGATATTACCATTACTTGGGTCTGCAGAGACTGTCATGGCTTCAACGGCTTGTTCAAGAGGGAATCTATGGGTGACTAAAGAGTCGACATTGATGACTTTGTTAGCGATCAAATTGATACAAGCTGGCCATGAATCGTGGTATCTGTTGATGAATTTAACATCGATTTCAGCAAGGGATAAATGCATGAATGGGAAGTTATTAATATCACCTCTACCAACACCAATTACGGTCAATACACCACCTCTTCTTACGACGTAAGCAGCTGTATTAATAGAAGATTCAATACCTGTACATTCCAAGACACATGGTGGTTGAACATATTCACCTTCTCCATAAAGAGCTCTAATAGCTTGAGCATTTTCATAATTTGATTTTTTAGTATCAATTTGATAAGTAATCACAGCAGGAACCAATTTTTTAGCAAATTCCAATCTTTTTGCAGAAATATCTGTAATAACTAATGGAGTTGCACCACTTGCTTGTGCTAAGGCTAAAGTACAAAGACCGATTGGACCTGCACCGGTGATTAAAGCAGCTTTACCAAGGGTAAGAGAACTTCTTTCAATACCATGATAAGCAACAGATACTGGTTCAACAAGAGCACCTTGAGCATAAGTCAAATTATCTGGGATTTTATGTACAAAATTTTCATCATGAAGTTTAAATCTTTGCATAAAACCATGGTATGGATAAACAGATGAAAACTCAACATCTTGACATAAATTGTAATCACCTTGTAAACATAAATAACATTTACCACATGGTAATTGAGGTTCAATAGCGACTCTATCACCAACTTTAACTTTAGAAACTTTATCACCAACGGCAACGATATCTCCTGAAGCTTCATGTCCCAAAACACAATTACCAAGAACTTTCAATTCTCCGATTTGACCCATATGCCAGAAATGGACATCTGAACCACAGATACCACAAGCTCTGGTATGGATCAAAACTTGATGATCTTTTGGTTGTTCATACGTGTTTTCCACAATAGAAATTGTGTGGTCTTTGGTCACTTGCAAAGATGGGTTGTTTGTTGCAATAGTCATTTGGTTAGAAGAAAATTATAAAGTACAATGGATTACAGGGAAGCAAAAGTAAAGCAGAAAGGAAAGCTAAATCAGCACAAGTACAACAGAGGGAATTGCCTAGGCTTTATATACAATACAACCTGAACTAAATAAAAGTATCAAATTAAAAAAAAAAGAATGCATACGGGAGAATTTCCAACGGGGCATTAACATTAATCTTTAAAATGACTGTCCAAAAGCTGAAAGCATCCCTAATTTTCAGTGGGTGCTACTAATATTAGAGAAATTTAAGTAGCTTTTTTCCCCCGGAATTGGATATTTTGGAGAGTGCGTTAACTGACTGGAGGCAGATTTTTTTTTTTTGGGGTGCTTATTTCACGCTGCGCAGCAGACTTACATACATACATAAACATACATACATACAGTATACCGACACAAATAAGAGATTATCCTGTGGGGAGTGCAAGTGGCTAGCTTGCCTAAATCAGCTCGGAGATTGCCCACGTCTGTGCATGCTGACTCCGGCTGCTTTATGGAGAAGCGCAGTGCAACCGCTCGTTGTCCACTTTCTACAGTATTCTAGTGCCCCCAGGCGCACTCGATGTCTCTGGTTTGCAGACTGCTGGGAGTTCACGGGTACGCAGGACTAAGCTCCACCAGCCATGAACTAAAAAGAAAACAAAAATTCGGCAAGTGATTTTTCTCCAAATTGAGCACTAAAATTTCCCACTTTTTTTTCTTCTTTCCCTGCTTTTCCCCACAATCGCGCACCCTTCCGACAATGGCAAAACTGCCCAATGCGGTAGTCTCCCCTATCCTGTTTGCGTGGGATGCGCTGCTCTCACAACCGTTCGTGTTTGTTTGTGTGTGGTCTCTCTGTCTTGTGGAACTACCTTGCACCACGGGCAAAAGTCAATTGAAAATTCTCGCTCGCTTCTTGTCGTTCCCCAATGGGAAACTTAAGCTGGTCACCACCCGCACCCTGGCTTCGATCGTTACTGCAAAACCCGTGCACGCTGCCTCGCTTCGCATTGGCCTCAGTTTTTTGTCTTCCCAGCGGACTTGTTTGCCGGAGTTCCTCGCGCGGTTAACAAATAGCTGGACTGGCAGATTGGCAGCCTTTAGCTAAGCTAAGGCACCCTTGCTAGCTCTCTTAATTTACTCTTTTGGTCTTCAACTCTCAGCAGATCATTCTCGCTCGACGGACTGAATCTCTTGCATTGGGTCTGACCGTTTGTGGGTGAGATCAGACAACTGTTCCATCACGTTCCGCTTAGCAACCCACGCTGCATTATCACAATTGCGGAGTGCAGGGTTCTCGTACACGCTTTCCCGCTTTATTCACTACCTGGGGTAATGTAGTAACAGCGTGACAACACTCCTGTTTTTCTCAACTGTGATTTTCTCTCCTCGATTTTTTTCATGTGGTTACATAAGCGCCCCCCGCTTATCTGCTATCGTTCTTCGGCATGCCGATCTCTGCGGCAGTTGCCATCTTGAGAAAGGCGAGGCTCACTGAGAGAAAATTCCAACATGGAAATTTAGTATTAAGGGATCTTATCATTTAGATCTCGTCTTTAATCATTAGAAGTTTTCTTTTCTTGCTTTATCCATACTTATATACGATGCGATGTGGACTTGCAACGCATTCACGATACTGGAGGTCCAGTATCGCCAAGTCCTATTCCGCCCATAAATTCCCCCAACCAGTGGGTATTAGTCATCGGACTTACCTCATATCGGACAAATCTAATGCACATGAACCACCAAACTCCTCTATCCCACCACCATCATTATCTCGATTACAGCAACTGAGAGAAAATTTGCATAGCGTTAAACCATTTTCCGAGTTTTTAACCGATAATTTCGGAAGAGAACACGATTATTTGAGAATTTCAATCACTGAAAGGTGTAATTTAAGATGTGTTTATTGCATGCCTGAAGAAGGTGTTGAATTATCACCATCAGAAGATTTACTCACAACAGATGAAATTGTACGATTAGCCAAGATTTTCGCAGATCAAGGTGTTCGCAAAATTCGTTTGACAGGTGGTGAACCTACTGTAAGAAGAGATATTGTAGAACTGGTTTCTCGTTTAAAAAATTTAGATGGAATTGAAGAGGTTTGTATGACATCAAATGGAATTGCATTGCATAGAAAATTACCACAATTATTCAAATCTGGTTTAACAGCTTTGAATTTAAGTTTGGATACTTTGATTGAAGGTAAGTTTCAATTAATTACTAGAAGAAATGGTTTAAATGCTGTTTTAAAATCTTTGGATGAAGCTTTAAAATTAGACATACCCAAGATCAAAATAAATGTTGTCGTTGTTAAAGGTGTTAATGAGGATGAAATCTTAAATTTTGTTGAATTATCAAAAAATTCAAAATTAGAAATAAGATTTATTGAATATATGCCATTTGATGGTAATAAATGGTCAGATAAAAAAATGGTAACATATCAAGATATTCTTGATAATATTAAAGTAAAATATCCAAATATTCAACCTTTAAAACATAAACATGGAGATACAGCAAAAGTTTATCAAATTCCTGGATTTATTGGGAAATTAGGGTTTATTACATCAATGACTTCTGATTTTTGTTCCACATGCACAAGACTTCGAATTACAAGCGATGGTAATTTGAAAGTTTGTCTTTTCGGTAATGATGAAATGTCTTTGAGAGATTTAGTGCGCAAGGATCTCGATGATTCACAAATATTACAGCATATTGGCAAAGCAGTTAAAAACAAAAAGGAAAAACATGCAGATTTGGGTGATCTTGAACATATGTCTAATAGACCAATGATCTTAATTGGAGGTTGATCTTCTATCCATTTAATCCTTTTCTTTTTTTTTTCGACCATGTATTAACATTTCGTTTTTAGGCTCTCATCAACGCCGCCACTATTCTACTGAGAGAAAATTAACACATGTTAATGCAAAAGGAGAGGCAAATATGGTAGATGTACGTTCAAAAGAAATCACCCACAGGAAAGCAGTAGCATCAGGAGAAATCATTTTCTCAAATGATTCACCTTTAAGATTGATAAAATCGGACAATAATAAAAAGGGAGACGTTTTGGGAGTCTCAAGAATAGCAGGGATAATGGGAGTGAAAAGAACTTCAGATATAATACCTTTATGCCATCCATTGAACATTACAAAAATTTCAATTGATTTACAAATTGATGAATTGAAGAATTCTATCAAATCACAATGTACAGTGGAATGTGATGGTAAGACTGGTGTTGAAATGGAAGCTTTAACTGGTGTAAATGTTTCTTTATTGACTGTTTACGATATGTGTAAAGCAGTTGATAAAGAAATGGTCATTACAAATACAAAAGTGATACATAAGAGTGGTGGGAAAAATGGGATCTATAATAATTCAACTTGAAGATTCTTTTAAATATTCATTACTTTTCGCATAGCCGATAATCTATAATCTTTATATTCTTCGACATAATTAGGAGGGTTTAAAACAATTTCACCAGCCATTTCAGCAACTAATTCACCATTACCACATAGTAAAATCATACCATTTGGAATTTTTGATAGATCAGGCAAGACGTCAAATTTCGTTGTTTCTGATTGATTCAATAATTTGATCAATATATTATTACTTGCAATTTTTCCTTCGAACATTGCCCAACCTGCGGATTTAATCAATGGTCGAGCTATTAAATCTCCTATAACGTAAACATTCTGCAAATCATGACCTTCATGCTCAAGGAATAAAGAGTCACTTACATGGATGTCACCTTTATTAGTGACGAATTTCTCACGTATGTCCTGAGAGATATATGACACGTTATTTTTGTGGAAACTGCACCAAAATGTCAAATTAGAATTGATTTTATGACCAGTAGTTGTAAGTAATGACCCATCTGGTAACTCCTCTTTAATCCTTGTCTCCAGAATCAAATTGACTCCTGCATTCGTGAGAGATTCACGAGCTAATTGCTTGAATTTTGCATCTAATGGTTCTGGAGGGAATGTGGCATGTGGATGAATGAGATTGACAGTTTTATCTGGGAATCTATGCTTGATATCTCCTGCTAGCTCGATACCCACAGCTCCTGCACCGATTATAGATATCACATCGTGATTTTTGAAATTTTGCTCGGCTGCATGCATTTCTTGTATGAAAGTTGAATAGTCATTAGATCGTGGAGTTACCGGCCAGCCCCTATCTCTACCAGTTGCCAAAATTGCATATTTGAACTGTATGGACTTGGTGATCTTATCGTCAGTCAGTGTGTAATCAGCAGATTTACCATCGAGTAAGCCAACTTTTCCCTGAATGAATCTAATACTTATATTTAAATCACGGTTATGGCCCGATACATCCTGGATTTGATGAATAATTGAGTCATGATGAGAAATCACAGAATCAAAATAAATATCTTTCAATTCGTTGAAATTTACCCATTGGGTTTTCGCAAATTCAGAATCAACAACACAGTTGGAAATAGCCAATATGTTCAACAAACCAGCCCGGGGCTCTATCAATGTAATAGAAATGTGCTCATCTTTACCGTTTGCGCTCTTTCTTTCTTTCAACTTGCCCACAAGATTCGATAACGCCGCCAATCCTGCGAACGAGCCTCCCACAATCAATATATCGGTACTAACATCGACTGCATGCACGGAAGATCCAGATTCCAATGTCTTCGACTTCGCCGCCATTATTAGGGTTCCACACAGAGCTATTTCAACCCTCCCGTCGATACAATCCATATATATATATCCACGAGCTGATAGCACTTTAAATTTTATTCTTCTTCAACGGGCGCGGATACGGAAAATGAAAAATCTCAAATCTCCGCTTCCGCCAAATTGCGCCAAATCTGAAAAGCCGCTCGGGCGGGAAAAACTCAACGGCCGCATTCTCAGGGGGGATATCTTTGTCCGCTGTCTGCCCAACATTCCCAAGCACTTGAAGTCGTCTTCGAGAAACAAGAGAGGAGGCTAGTTGAAAGTATTGAGGAAGACCAGCAATGACTAGTGAAAAGGTGCAAGAGTTACCCGTGTGGGCTGACTCTAATAAGCGGAAAAACGGGGTGAAAAGCTTACTTGGAAAGTCGATATTCGGTGTCGGGCTAGTTGTCTTGGCAGGTTTGGCCCTTATCTCTGGTAGAACATCTTCAGATGGAATTTTGATTTCTGCAGAAAAATCTGCAGATTCAAGGTGCCCCATAGTGGACTATCATCGTCCATCGAGTTATGAGTCCAACAAAGGTGCCATTGAGACGATCTTGAGAGATCCAGAGTTCAGGAGCCAATCCTTGACTAAGTTACAAAATGCTGTTAGAGTGAGAACAGAAGTTCATGACGAAGCACCCCCTACCGTGGAAGCAGATTTCGAATACTGGTCTAAATTCTACGACTTTGAACATTTCTTAAAGAAGACATTCCCATTGTTTCACGAAGCTACAGAGCTTCATAAGGTTAATTATCATGGACTCGTTTACATCTGGCAAGGATCAAACGAGACTTTAAAACCACTAGTTCTCATGGCTCATCAAGATACAGTATTTGTTCCTGAATCCACCTTATCCCAATGGATTCATCCACCTTTTGAAGGATGGACAGATGGCCACAAGATCTTTGGAAGAGGCGTTTCAGATTGTAAAAACTTGTTGACTGGATATTTGGAAGCATCTGAGGAATTGATTAAAACTGGATTCAAACCAAAGAGAACTGTGGTCTTTTCATTTGGTTTTGATGAAGAAATTTTGGGTTCTAGGAATCAAAATGCCAAATTCTTGGAAGAGAGATATGGAAAAGATTCTGTATATGCCGTATGTGATGAAGGAGGTGTCTCGCTAACTGAGCTTCAAGGTAGTACTGTTGCCGTTGCTGGAACAGGTGAGAAGGGATACATCACTGTGAAGATCAGTCTTGAAACACCGGGAGGCCATTCATCTGCTCCTCCAGACCATACTTCTTTGGGTATCCTAGCTGAATTACTGGTGCACGTAGAGAGTCAACAATTCCCAACTTATTTCACAGTTGCAAATCCAACTCATCAGCAATACGTTTGTCTTGCTGAGAATGCTAAGAATATCGACGATGATTTCAAATACAACATCTTGAATGCAGATACAGATCCTGATGCCAATGAAAAAGTTAGAAATTTCATAGATGAAGACAGATGGTTAAAATACTATATCAAGACATCTCAAGCCATTGATATTATCCATGGAGGTTCTAAGCAAAATGCTTTACCTGAGTGGAGTGAGGTTCAAATAAACTCTCGTATTGCCATTGAGGACACTGTGAATTCAACCGTTGAGAAGTATTTGAAAGATATAGAGTTCATTGCCAATAAATACAATCTCGGACTTTCATATCAATTGCCTGGTGGAAAGAACCATGAAATCTTACCACCTACCGAAAATGGTCATTTCAAGCTTTACAGTGAAGGTTTCTTCGAAAGTGCACCATTGACTCCAGCAAATGATAAACATTGGGATGTCTTTGCTGGTAATATCAGACATGTTTATGAAGAACTAGTTTGGCCAGAAAAATACGTCGATGGAGATTTTGATCCAATTATTGTAACTCCCGGTATTTCAACCGGAAATACAGACACAAAATTATACTGGAACCTCACCGATCATATATATAGATACAAACCAGGTGAGGTGACTACTTTAGAAGCTCATGCTCATGGTGTTAACGAATGGACCACAATTGAGTCGCATTTGCAAATCATTGCGTTCTATTTCGAATACATCCAGAGCGTTGACGAATTAGATGACTAAGTAAACTCGTAGCGAGAAAATAGATAACTTGAAAAATATAAATTTACGAAAAATGAATCATCCATATTACCGATCGGTGAGCATGAACAGATCTTCGTCATTCAAGATGTCACGTTACCAGCTATACAAGGGAGATTTGGAGTATGCTTCGCAGAAGAAGGAATTATTGAAGAATGAATTTGTAGGCAAGCATTTCAATCAATTGCCAACTCCTTCGGTAGTTATACGAGAGCCGGTGGTAGATTCCAACATTGCCAAGCTTTTGAATAGTTTAGGAAGATTCAATGAACGAGTTGGGAGACCTGTCAAGTTCAGAGGTCATATCAAGACTCACAAGACCATTGAAGGAGTTAGAAAGCAGTTGGGGTACAACGTTGAAGGATACAATGGTCCAAAGTATGATTCGATTGTCGTTAGTACTTTGAGAGAAGCACATTTTATTATTGAGCATCAAAAGAAGAATCAATCCCAAGTGGTCAAGGACATTGCATATGGGTTGCCTGCTGTGACTCAGGACATTGTACCTGAGCTTCATTATATCGCCGAAAATGTTGCCAATTTTCGGGTGTTTGTTGACAATTTAGAACACATAAAGTCACTTGTTCAATTTGTCATTGACAAGAAACTTGACTCTTTCAAGTGGTCTGTATTCGTTAAGATCGATGTTGGAAGTGATAGAGCTGGTGTTTCGGATGAGAAACTCCTAAGAGTCATCCTCAATGAAATCTTGGAGAATCACAAGTTCATCAATTTGGCAGGATTCTATGCACATGCGGGCCATTCGTATTCCAAGAAATCCTTCGATGAGACTGACCTTGTTCTTTTGGATGAATTGAACGGCGTTGAGAACGCAGCAAAGACCTTACTTTCAATTAAGCCAGACTACCCAACAGACGAATTAATATTGAGCGTTGGTGCGTCCCCTACTGCCAGATCCTTTGCTTACTCTTCCGACAGCAAACTTGTTGAGTTAGTCAATAATCTGCATGGAAATCTGGAAATACATTGTGGGAATTATGTAATTTCTGACCTGCAGCAATTGGCAACGGGTACTATACAGCAAGAAGATATCTCGTTGTTTGTTCTAGGTGAGGTCATTTCCCACTATCCTGGCCGTAACAATGCTTTAGGTGAAATATTGACAAATACAGGTGTGTTGGCATTGACAAGAGAAGCATCCACTATCCCGGGACATGGAAGAATTACAAATCTGCCCCAATATGGATCATGGTACGTCGCAAGAGTCTCACAAGAACATGGAATCTTGTCGCCATTATCGGAAGATAGCAAATTGATTCCAATTGGCACAAAAGTGGAGATTTTGACCCAACATGCGTGTATCACATTAGCCTCGTACCCTTACTTCTTCGTTATCAACAAAGATGGAATCATTACAGATATCTGGATTCCAACCAGAGGCTGGTAAGTATTATGAGGATTTCAGCCAAAGGCTACTAAGTATTATGAGCTTGCAATTTCCTCCCAACAGAATTTTATAGACGACAAATCTCAAAAAAACCCCACTTTTGAATTCAATTCTTTTTGCATTTTAGGAAAGTTTTGTCAGTGTTCTTACGTTCTAGGCCACGTCAAATTTCCTAATAATTGTTTGACGCATGTTCGACTTTCCTATAAATGTAGCAACAGGCTATTCGAAGGGCCGTGTGGCTTTCGAGTAAAGTTTATTTCTATATTATTATTATTTAATCTTTTAGTATCTGTATCATGCGATAAGAGCCTTGTTATGCATGTAAGTGCGCATGGAACCTTATACCTCCGCACAAGCGTGCCCAATAGGAATTGTTCACCAGGTCCGCCGGGAAAGTTCAAGACTTACGAGTTGAGTCACCATCCCCACCCTTTGAACGGAAATGGATAATTGAAAACAAAAGATTTGCATTGAATGGGGTAAAAAAAGCATAAATTGAAGAATAGCTCTGGATGCTTACGTCAGGTGTACGAAGAATAACCTTGTGGGACACTACAACCCTGTTGGATAAGAGATCGCAAAAAAATTCAGGTATATAAAGCATATATAAAAACATTGATATCTGCACTGTTGTGATTAACTGATAAGATATGATGTTGGTTGTGTATTTGTGTGATTCCTTGAGTCTTGTTGATTAAGATCTCAAGATCTCAAAATCTCAAAATCTCAAAAGTCTTAAAAAGTGATAGGATGCAACTTTATTCCACATCTTAAGCTGGAAGCTTACCATTCTTCTTGGCGGTGAAAGTGGCAAGAGCATCCATAAGAGGAGGAGACAAAGCGTCATAAGTCTCCAATCCGATTGCATGAAGCTTGTCACGAACTTCACCAATATTGGCAGGGTCGAAACCTTGTTCAATGATTGAGGAGACAAAAGCTGCAAATTGAGGTTCTTGCCATCCTTTAGTATCGGATAATTCAACGTGAACGAAATCAAGACCTTTGAAAGCGTGATCGACTTCAATACGGCCAAATAAGTGAACACCACATTCACTACAAGCGTTACGTTGAATAACGGCGCTTGGATCAATAATGTGCAATTTTTGTTCGTTGGCGGTAACTTTCACATTTTCTCTGGGAATGACGGAAACGATGGAGAACAAAGCACCTTTTGGTTTCCAACATTTGGAACAACCACAGGCGTGATTGTGTAAGACATTACTGGCCAAAGTGACTTCGACTTTGTCGGTAGCACAGTTACAGTGCAACTTACCACCGGCAAAGTTTGGGTCACCTTTGGTGATACCGTTATCTAAAGCAGGATGAAGAGAGAAAGCCATTGTGTTCTTAAAGTGTTTTGATAAAGGGGGTTGGGAAACGGTTTCGGCGGGAACTTTAGGTGGAGATGGGTCGAAAAGTGCGAAAAAGAGATCCTTGATAAAAGAAGTCATCGCGAGTAAAGTTAGCAGTGTTTAGATGAAGAAAATCGAGTCTTATATAGTTGATATCTTTGAATTATCTCCAATATTGGAAAAGGAAAGTCAATTACAGTTGCGTTGCCGTTCTACATTGTGCAGTAACTGATTAAGGACCTTCAGCATGAATGCAATGGGGATCATCTGGGAAAATTTTCACCTAATTGTGTGCTGCGCATGGAAGTCAAAACACCCAAACACTTCCGGGCCTATTCAAGGTTACACCTACGGAAGTTTGGTCCCTGCTGAGTAACTCTAGCCTAGAGCCTATCAAAACAGGACGGCTTGTTATGGCCGCTATTACACATGCACCCATCCCGTGGGTTTTAGCCTGCCTGCCGACGAGGCACCCACACTTAATCAACCTAGCTAAGCCTTTGTAGCTTTGCTGGCTTGCTCACTTAAGCTACCCATAAATGTCCATTATAGGCCTACAGCACCCGCCAATCTTATCTTCCGGAGCCCTTCTTACTCCGAATGGCACCTTGCTTTCCAGGACAGACCCTCTGTACGTAGACAATACTCTCTCGTTTCGTTTTCAGCTCTACTATTGCACACAAGATCTTCTCAATTTACATACCAGTTGTACATGGGCAGATCGATATCAGCGTCTGCATGACTAAGTTTACTGTTTCAATTTCACGATTCTCTGTATAACTTACTTGCAAGGCGAATCAATCATCTCCACTCAGCTGAAAATTTCACGAAGAGTTTCAAATATGTGGTAACTCCCACATATAGAACTTTTCACCTGGCTTAACCGCGAATTGGTACATCTTTTTACACCTCTCTTTACTGAATCGAGGATCGCATATATTTTCCTCATTGGGGAAAAAATAGCCTACACTTACTCAAAGCCAATGAAAATACGCGGAATCTAAACGATCACGGCACCTGTGGGGCAGACGTATAGAGGGTGAACTGAAATTTCAGGCGGAGAGAGGGGGGCATCTTCACTCCCGTACACTCTCATTCGCCAGTGTGGCTAACAAGTCAATGCCTCTTAATTTCTCACTACAAGAGAACCTTGTTCATATTGGTTGGCACTACACTGTACAGTGGTTGAAAAGTTCAATACGAATTTGGAATGAATGAGATCTGATTATGTAAATTAATTGGTGCGGGTCGCTCGACGCGACGCTGTCTATAAACTCATGATCATTAATTAAAGCGATTGTAACCTCCATTTGGCACCGTACTTCCACTGAATGATAACTAAAGAAAAGGCGGCCACTTGAGCGGCTGTGCAGATGGTAAAAGTGAGTCCGACCCCAATTGCATTGATCATAGGCATCGCAAAACTAGTAGTTCCAGCGGCCAAGAAGCATTTACCAAGATTAATTGTAGCGGCTGCAGCACCACTGCGCTCATGAAATACATCCACAAGATAGGTGAGTGCAATAGACTGTAGAGTGACTGTTGTCCATCCATTAATAAAAGTAGCGATTATAGGTATTGCCATATGGACTTTGTTGGAATATTCAAGAGTCCAACCAAATAAAATTAGCGATAAACCATGCAATACAGAAGTTAATGGCAATAATCTCAATCTTGCTTTTTCAATTGGAAAATCACGATCATCTATATCTTCGAACGCTTGTGGTGATATTAAAGTTGATTGATACTCTTTTTTAGTACGAGCATAATCATTATCTAATATTTTACCGGTGACTAAAGTTCCAATTATGGATCCGGTGCCAGTGGCCAAAAATGTCAAGCCAACTTGAGCTTCATTGAGACCATATTTTGTCTTGAATAATGTTGACATCACAGTAAGTGTCATTTGCCATAAAGCGTAATGGAATCCAGAAAAGAAAAGAACTGGAAATGCAAGTTTGTGAAATACAATCTGGAAAGGACCCAAAATGTCGATTGTTTTGCGTGTTGCAACTTTTGAATGACTTCTTTGATAAGGGATACTCGTAGTTTTCTGGTATATACCAAGTGGGTACCTTATGAAGAATTTCTTGGAAACAACACTTCCATTACCAACAACAGATCTTAAAGTCTCGGGTAAACAAAACAATAAAACCACAAGGAAAGCTGTACCATATATAAATAGAAACCAAAAAACAGAATGCCATCCCAGAGTGTGTGCTAAGGCACCACCAATTATGGGACCTATCGCAATAGGTGATATAAGACCCGCCTGAAAAATACCCATGAATCCTCCTCGATTAGCTCTAGTGGTTATATCACCAATCACTGCAGATCCAATAGCAATAGTGCTTGCACTTCCTGCACTCTGTAAACATCGTAGTATAACCAGAGTTGCATAATTCTTCGACAGTGCTAGGCCAAGACATGCACCCAAGAATACAAGGAAAGTGAAAAAATATGCGCTTCTCCTTCCAAAAACATCTGATACTGGACCCCAAAGACTCGGCGCTATACCTTGAAGGATTAAATATGAGGTAACAGTTAAGTTGACCAATTCCACAGAAACTCCAAAGTCATTTGCAATGGAAGGAAGCGATGGGAAATAAATATTTGATGAAAATGCAGAAAAAGTTGCTGCGAACGCAACAATTGTCACAATAAAGAACTTATGGCGATTGTCGAAGATCGTATAGGGTTCATTTGAAGAGTCACCACCGATATCATGTGGCCCACCGGGATTTCCTTGTTCTTCCACATTGCCTCCTTTATCAGAATGTCGACTCACTGAAGAAGCTTCCTGGTTACCAATCGACTTCTCCTCGTCAACAGAGTTGCTCTCCTTCAGTACCCTCGAATCTGGAGTTTTCTCCACCATCCTTTCCAAGAGAGGGTTGAGCACCAGAACTGGAGGACAATACTAACCACTATGCTGTCACACTCCACCTACAATGAGTATTGATACATGCTATACGGCAGCTGGGCAGTAGATGTTATATCACAGCTGATGATGATGACTCATCTCGTCAATTTGATCAGATCGTACATGGAGAATCAAGGGGGGATGCGAGCCGTTTCGATCGACGCGGCTCCGAAGACGAGAGCTTGCATTTCAAGCGAGCTCCGAGCACCGACTATGCCGAAAAACGAACATCCAGAATATTGATTTATTTTTCTATAGGCTTATATAAGAAGTTCGTATTATGAAAGCGCAATCATTTCCACTCGGGATGTTTGGCTACAAATTCATTATACTCTTCTGGATCGAGTGCTAAAACTTCGTCTACTAATTCTTGTTTCTTCTGTTCAAGCTCGGGAGTCCAATTCTCGTACTCTTCCTGCGAGCCAACAACCCTCTCTGCTTGTGGAGCAAGTCTGAGAGCATGTCTGACAAACTCTTCATGGCCCCAATCAAGATTGATGGAATGGGCCACCCTTCTGTTGTCCCAGAGCAAGACAGATCCGTCTATCCAGTGACTTCTGAGTTGAAAGTCCAAACCAGTGCCAATGTGACGATAAAGAAATTCAAGCAAATTATCACTTTCCTCTTGCTTGAAACCTAAGATTCTTCTGACAAAATTTCTGTGGACGAACAATGACTTTTTCTTCAAAACAGGATGGTACCTAACAAGAGGATGAATCACATCTTGTTTCCTAGGTCCTTTTTGAGCACTGCCCCTTGACGAGAAGTCGTCCAGTGCTGCTCCAGATGTATGTACTACCTTAAGGGTCTCTAAAAACTCTTGGAATGGTTTTGATAATCTTTCAAAAGCTTCAATAGTATCAGCGAATATTGTATCACCACCAGAAGGTGGTCCTTGTATTTGAAGGAAGAATGTCACTCCAGGTGGTTGACGTTCAAACGTAACGTCACTGTGGAAATCAATATTTGTTGTTCTTCTAGCGAAGAATTCGCTATGGGCAACTTTGCCACCTCTCCTATAAATTGGCAAAAGACCGGGATTATCAGGAATGATAGCACCAACTGGATGAACATGTAATGGCCCAAAGTATTCACCGAATTTTTTCAGGAAGGCAGGTGTTTGATCTCTCAAATCCTGATCTCTGAATATAACAACACCACGTCTTTCCACTAACAAGGCGAGGTCATTCTTACCCTTGTCATCCAACTGGGAAATTTGTACACCAGAAATGACTTCAGTTCCAAACTTTGGAGTGATGTTTTTAACCACCACTTCACTTGTGGCATTGGCATACAAGTTCTTGTAATCTGAGTCTGCTAAAAGTCCAGGATCAATAACGGAGGTGGGAGGTAATGGCTCGAAATTTCTTTTGGAATCATGCACAGGCAATAAGTGTTTATATACAATTCCTTCCTTGTATTTCTCGTTAAGAACCAGTCTTCCATCTACAGTCTCATACTGCTCAGATTGGAAAAATGGATTGTGAAACAACTTGTTTGGTTCAGGTTTCCTTTGACTTTTCACTTCATTTTGAGTGTCATTCTCTGACGATGGTTGCGAAACGGTAGCACTCATGATCTGAATTTTATCCTTGCACGAAAGAATCAGTGTTTCACAACTTCTTTTAACGCCATTCGGACTCAGAAATCCACAGCATCATATATACTGCTCAAAATTTTCCAAATACTATTCATAAGCACTCGTAATTGAGATGATGAAATTAACCCCTGATTTCTCGTATGCATTAGCGGTTTAAGCGCGGTTTGCAAAAAAAACGCTTGAGATCCAAAAAAAAAAAGTATGTAATTGTGGACGGAGTTGCATCATCGTTTTTCCCCCATGATTGAATTATGACAGCAAAACTGTCGTGACTAGAACAAATGAACGAGTTTAAATGGCTAACATCTTTTCTCTGGTGCTGCACAATGCATCGACACTACTTCAGAGAACTATAGATAATAGTAGAGGCTAGACTGATTTTGATCACCTCATAAATTGAATATATCTTGTAACGACAATATTGCTGTTGTGAGAAAAAAACAGAAATAGCAAAAAATAAATTTAATGTTAACGGGTAGGTTTCAGCAATAAATGCCAAATTGTACAAGTTGAAATTCAAAAGCGTACTCTTTCGGTTCATCAACCCACCGTTAATCGGTGAATTGAACAGACCGAAGGCATCTATGGTCTAGTACAGTGCATTCAAAAGACAGTAATATAAATACTTGATGAGATCCCCTTTATGAGTGGTCATATATACTGTACATCATTATAAGCGCTTTTCATTGAGATTGTGTCTCACTGCAAACTGATTTCCGAACTTACAACACACCCAATAGTTACAACCAGCTGATTGCAACACTGCAAATTCCATAGTTGGGAGTGCCTTGGAGCACAAGTGGAGATCTTCAAAACTGCAATACAGTTAACCTTAGCAAAACCCGTCCACCTGGAGTTTCAAAACGCCAAGAAAAGCCATGAGATCCCTGACGAGGGTCGGTTACCGAAACGGGAATTTGTGGGGCAACCAGTTCATTTTGGGGTGGGTGCAGCTCGCTCGTATAGCGGATATTTTGTGGAGTATCGAACAATACAGTAATAACAATCCCCTCCTAATTCCACAACGGACCGATAATCGCGTTCGTTGATGATCTTTGTTGTTCATCCCCCATCACAATGATTCACCCCCCATCACATTTATTCATCCCCCATCACACTTGTTCGCCCCGTCATCACATTTGTTTGTCCCCCATCACATTTGTCCGTCCCGTCATCACATTTATTTCTCCTCCATCACATTTGTTTGTCCCCCATCAAACTTTAACTCCTTGTTCAGTGAGCAGACCTTATGTAGTCTGCTTGCAACCTTGAATTCAATCTGTCATACCCAGTAGCAACCTTAAGTTCTCTGGTACTACCCCCCCATCGCATAGCCATACTACACGGTCTGGGCCACTCAAAGTCTTCTTCCAGTCTATATTTTTATTCTTTGTAATCTTGGATGTTCGTATTCATAGTAGAGACAGACTTGGCGAGCTATGCAGTAATCTCTCACAAACTTTGAAACGCCGAAAAGCTACTTGGCGAGTGTAATTATCTCCGCCTGGAGTCGAAGGTGAAATCTACCCCTGAGAAGCTAAGGCCGCATCTTCATACGAATTCTTGGCAGTTCCTCAAGCGCGGGTGATCAGAATCCATTGTTTTTTTTACTTTCTTTCTGTGTTCCCCGCTCAACCAAACGGGAAATGGTAAGGTTGTTTGTTTTGAGTTTATGTACTTATCGGTCTGGGGTGCATGAGGATACGGGATGATGTTTGTAATATCTCTGCAAATCCACTGGTTTCTGGGAACCAAACGGTTTCTTCCCCAATATTATTTTTCCCAAGTTGGCTCGAATACAGAATTCAGTTTTGATGGAGGGCCCTTGCAGATGCACTTGCTACAGCCTCTTATTAACATGCAGCATCCAATGTCAGGGTGAACGGCTGTTCCATGATTTTCACTCGCCTTGACTTACCCACGCGTAGTTGCTTACTCCGTGCATTCCACTTCTCTTTTTCAAGCGCCCACCTTCATGCACTTTGAAATATATTATTTTCAAAGAGCACCATACCACCTCGAGTTCACCATCACTGGTCACTACTAGTTACAATTCATCCCCTCAAACTAATACAGTATCAGGGGGTACATACTAAGACGTTCATTTCTTGTCTCTTTCTTCCCCTCCTCTCGACTTGATAGGACATTTTGATTCAAAACATTCTCTCTATAAATGAATCCCAATATTCCCTTCCTTTCATAATGCTTCGACACAGGTTTATTGCCACTATTAATCGATTATAATCTTCTTCTACTTACATTCGCTATTATCATAGTAATGTCAACTTCCAACAGTTATCAGAACCCAGAAAATAATGCAATTGAAATCGGCACGTTAAAAGAGATCAAACACAGCACCGATCATGTCGAATTTGATCAGGCTTCAAAATCAGACATTAGCATTGACCCTAATGAGAAGGTCCCTCATATGCGCAAAGAGCGTGTTGATAAAGATGTCTTGAAGTATGTCTCTGAAGAAAGGGTCTTCATAGATGCCGCTGAAAATAGAAGATTGAAGAGAAAAATTGACAAAAGATTGCTTCCTATTATGATTATCGCCTATATCTTACAATCTTTGGATAAAGGTACTCTATCTTTTGCTTCTATCATGGGTATCCGAAAAGATTTAAATTTGCATGGTCAACAATACTCCTGGCTAACCACAGTTGTGTACATTGCTCTATTAGTCACCGAACCTTTTGCAAATATTCTTGTCCAAAAAATGCCTCTTGGTAAATTCTTGGGTGTTGCTGTCATCTTATGGTCACTCACTCTATGTTGTATGGCTGCAGCCAAAAACTTCACTCAAATGGTAGCTCTAAGATTTTTATTGGGTGTATTCGAGACTCCTGTGCAACCCATTTTTCTGACTATTGGCTCTATGTGGTATCAAAGAGAAGAACAACCAAAGATTATAGCTATTTGGTATGGTATGAATGGTGTTCAACAAATATTTGGGGGTGTTTTGGCATATGCCTTCACTTTAATTCATGGTCAAGCTCTAAAAAATTGGCAAATATTATTCCTGACTTATGGTCTTTTCTCTTTTGTGTTTGGATTCTTTGTCCTTTATTGGTTCCCTGATTCCCCAATGAGTGCTAAATGTTTCTCTGAAGAAGACAAGAAGTTGATGATTGAAAGAGTTAGAGAAAATCAAACAGGTTTAAGAAATAAAAAAATAAGACTGTATCAAGTTTGGGAAGCCTTGAAGGATCCTCAAATGCTGCTTTATTTCATTACTCTATTTTGTACCGACTTACCAAGTTCTGGTCTAGGTGCCTTTGCGAACATTATCATTGCATCCTTTGGTTTCACAGTTTTGCAAACTCAATTATTGTCAATGGTATTGGGAAGTTATCTCATAATTGTACTATTCTCATCTGCATACATTGTGACAAAGACCAAACAGAATCTGATTACTATGGTTTGTTACCTCATACCATCTATTGTCGTTACAGTGGTCTTGATGACCGTCAAGAATGATGGAACTCTCACTAAAAAAGCTGGTCTTTTGGTATCCTATTACATTGCTCTTTCATTCTGGGCTACAACTACCGTTGCGCTGTCTGTTATGTCCCGTAATGTTGCTGGTCAGACTAAGAAGCCTTTTGGCAATGTCATTGCACTTCTTGGTGCTTGTGCCGGTAATGCCACCGGTCCTCAGGTGTTCCTTGAGAGAGAAGAAAACGACTCCATTCCTTATAAAACAGCCTGGATTACTCACCTCTGTTGTTACGTCATTACAATCATTGCTATCATCATCACGAGATTTTATTTTAAAAGAGACAATGCAAGGAAAGATCGCATGATTGAGAATGGAGAAGTTGAATACGACCCTAATTTGGTGAACGCTTATGACGACATAACCGATAAAGAGAACCATATGTTCAGATATGTCTATTAATATATTATTAATATATCTCGTTTGCTAACGCGTTGTATATTTGCTGTAGCAACGTCATAACAACTCTGTGGAGCTGGGAGACATTTCATTTGTAAAGTCACAAGCCAAGCCTTAAATCTGGTTTTTGTTACTTGTAAGGTGCGGCGTTGGGTTCTGTTGTGAGTGCTGTTTGCAATGGGAAAATCTACGAAAAATGTTTATGTGGATACAAAGCAATAACAGATGTCACTGCATCTCCATCACTTAGATGGTTCAAAACTCTTACTTACATTTTTCGCACGAAATTACATCTATCTCGCCATCAACTTATGAGGTATCGTACTTCAGAGTGACATTGCACTCGATGGCCGTATTACATTCAGAGCAGCAATTACGCAAATGGTTGCTTATGCCCTTGAAGTCCTAAATATTACATGGCCTTCACTCTGCCGCCTCAACAAATGCTCTCGCGATGGACTTATAGATCTTCAAGTTCCACTTGAACTTGCGCAAGATCGTCAGGAGAGAAGCTCTTCGAGCGTCTCAAGTCCAACGTAAACGTCGGCCACCAAGAACCTAAGCCACTGTATCGGAAAAATAATGATAAAAAAAATACCTGACTGGACTGTATTTCTGGATACTACTTCCGCCGCGTGATCGAAATCACTTTAATAGTTGAAAAATTAACATCAAAGAAAGTTGGTAAAAAGTTACATGTTCGGCGCTTGTGATTTGGCAAAGAAGAAACCTCGTTATATTCTTGATGCGTGGCACAGACTGACTCAGCACAGGAAACCGATGGATCAGATCGCACTCTGCGCACAACGGTTTTATTAAGGTTCAGTGTACGGAGAACGGAGCATTATCGTTACAAGGGGAAGAAACGAGAGAGAGAAAGAGTGAAAGAGGCGCGCCAAGTAGGCGGCATGCGTAATTCAGTTAAGTGATTACGCCTTGGCTCTCGCGAGATTAGGTGCATGATGCGCGCTACTGTGCATTACTGTGGATACATAGATCATGGTGATTATGCGAGACTTGGAGATCCTCGCACTGGTGGCGGGCTGGCTGGGTTGTTAATAGGAGCCAACACACCTTCCAACAGATACTTTTCTCCGCAGTATCAAAACTACAACCAAAGGTCTAGAGGAATACAGGTCGCTTTCACCATTAGGTCGCATTTTGAGCTCCGATTAAAACAAATGTCACCAAACCGACAGTTAAACTCGAACAATGCTTGATGATGATAATTCCAAGATTCGAAATCATGCAAGCAGTTACTCCGCTGCAGGATGATTAGACTACAGTGCTATTAGCGGCTCAAATATGTATATTGCTCAATTTAGTGTTATCTGGAGGTACCGATTTCTGCATCGGCATTTGAAGCACAAACTCAAAATTCCCTACCGCATTCCGCAATGCTGGAATGTAAGTACTGTGGTATAATTTTGCGATATCAGATTGCCTCCAAGTCTATGTATAATAGCCTGCCTGACAAAGGACTCCACCCTGAGCAATGCCGACAGTGTTCATCGAGAATTTGGTGTTTAGGAAGCTCCGATATTGTACTTTTCTGGATTCACGCACGGGATGAGTGACAGTGAGACTAGCTTACCAAAACACGAAGATGAGCCAACAAAGGCCAACTTTGTAATAGAATCGGTGGAAAAAGAAGATTCTAGTGATGTTGACACCATCCAGGACATCGAATATAACCCAACTGATGTTGAATTGCTTTGGAAACCAAATAAGTTCGACGATTCACTAACTGGCCAAATTGTAAGATGGAAAAGGATATGGAGAAAAGATCATTCTGTAGATGATGACAAAATCGCTACAAAACTTTCCGTTTTCGAAGATGAAGACTCTGTTTTGGCCCGAAAATATTGGCCAACTTCAAAATACGAAAACTACAAATCTTTTGATCCTTACTATAGATGGAATTTCAAAGAAGACAGAAGAATTACAGCGAAAATTGATTGGAGAATTTTCACAACAGTTTGTATTCTCTTCTTCGCTTTGAATCTAGACAGAGGTAATATTTCATCCGCCCTTGCTGCCGGCTTCCTTAAAGATATGAAACTTTCCACCAATGATTACAATACTGGTAATTCTTTGAAATCAGCAGGGTTTATCATAGCTGAAATTCCATCTCAAATGATCGGTAAAAGATTTGGTCCAGATTGGTGGATTCCTTTGCAAGTTTGTATTTGGAGTATCATATCTTGGGCACAATTCTTCATGAAAACCAAAGGTGCATATCTAGCTCTGAGGTTTCTGCTTGGTATTACGCAAGGTGGTTTTATTGCAGATGCAGTGCAGTACATGTCTTATTTCTACACAAGAGATCAGATAACCCTTCGTCTATCTTTGTTTTGGTTCACACTATCTGGCTCAGCTATCATCAGTAGTTTCCTTTCTATTGGGTTTCTTAAAATCAACCTTCACGGTAAAGAACCTTGGAGATGGTTGTTTCTGTTTGATGGTATCATTACATTGGCTTTGGGTCTTGCTGCATTCTTCTTTATGGTTCCTGGTCCAACACAATCAAGAACAAAACTCAATCCCAGAGGTGTGTTTACTAGGCACGAAGAAATTGTTATCACAATGCGAATTCTGAGAGATGATCCTTCTAAATCAGACATGCACAACAGAGAAGGCATTACTATTGGTGAGTTTTTAAGAACTTTAATGGATTACGATTTATGGCTTCTATTCATAATTTCTTACACACTTGAAATTCCAGGAGGTCCAATTGGTAATTATTTGAATATAAACTTGAAAGCATTGAAATTCTCTACCGATAATATTATCTACCTTGGAATTCCAATCAAAGTATTTGCCATGTTCAACATTGTCTGGATAACTTTACTCTCTGAGGCAATTGACGAAAGAGCACTAGTGTCCATTATTGAACAAGTTTGGGTCTTGATATGTGTTGCAATTGAATGGGGTGCTGCGGACAAGCTTAAAGCATGGCCACAGTATGTTGTCATGTTCTTTGCAACTTCTGCCCCTTCAGCACAACCGATTGTTCTTTCATGGCTATCTCGAGTTTCTTATTCGGTCAGAGCGAGAACAATCGCTTCTCCAATGTCCAATATTGGTGTTCAATTGGCTGTTATCACTTACTCAAATATTTATAGAAAAGACGATGCTCCTTACTATAGAAGAGGTAACAAAGTCTTGACAGCGCTTGCCATTATCAACATTGCTCTCTTTATTGGTACAAAGTTCTATTTCATCTCAAGAAATTCTTGGAAGAAGAAGGAATGGGCCAAACTTACTCCAGAACAAAAGGAAAGTTATGTGAGAGACAATATCAAAACGGGTAACAAAAGATTGGACTACTTGTTCGAGCACTGAGTTGTAGCTTCCTTTTTAATTTGATAATGTGTATTGGAAAACTGTATTATGTATAAGAGAACTTGTCCTATTTTTATGAGAGCATCTGTTTGCTCCAATATGGAACTGTAGAGTGAAAGTAGACCATGTCGTGGTGGGTGTGTGTGTGTGTGTGGTGTGGTGGTGTGGTGGGTGTGGTGTGGTGTGTGGTGGTGGTGGTGTGTGTGGTGGTGGTGTGTGGTGTGGTGGTGTGGGTGGTGTGGTGTGTGGTGGTGGTGTGTGTGTGTGTGGTGTGTGGTG